>JANAVB010027800.1:8300741-8339818 GCA_029216955.1 Iris pallida | reverse complement strand
GTTTGCGTTGGTAGAAATCTATGCACCTTCTGTGAAGTGTTGCATTAGTGAAATTTCTGTTACGTACCTTCTGTGAAGTGTAACATAATAACGATTGTTTTTACAATTGTTACGAATTCTCAGCTTTACATCAAAAAATTTTGCCACGGCACTAACACAATGTCGCCAAGGAACAAACGTCAGCATCAAAACACAAGTCAGTGCGTCCAATAAAATGAACTACTGGTTAACAAAAATCCTACATGAAGTGTTGTATCGACTTGGAAGACCTATTGACTTACTATAAAATAAAAAAGTAATGGTTTGATAATACGTCGAGGCCCAGTGGCAACTGTTTTGGACAACAGTTGACCTTGACCATTGGTTACCTAGATCAATATTTCGGCACGCGCACTCTTTACTTGACCTTTTGAATCCGACTGTTTTAGTACTCAACATCACTCGTCTTTCTTTTGGTATTAAGAGCACAAACATCAAGAGAGTAAACTGCAGACTCAGCAAAAAAAAAAAAACATTAGTTTCACGATCTTCCTTTTTTCCTAAAGCACTGAATCAACAAAGACCACAAAACACAGTTTTCTCCAGCAGATTAACCCTACGATCTTGACTATACAGAAGAACGGAACATGAAACAAAACTGACTATTGATTTTTTTTACTAATTTTCATTTCTAATGAAATTTCATATGTTGGGATAAGACAAAGTCCCAGAAAAAAATTCTTTACACTCCGAAGCCCAAAGGGGAAATCGCCAACAATCTAACGGACTCGGAAGTTCAGAAGGGAAAGACAAAAGGCAGCTGATAACAATTGAACTCGGGCATAAAACAAGCCCTTGGCTGGTAAGATGTGGCACCACTTTCTAGACCCAATCCTCCAGCTCCACTGTCCACCCCACAGCTAGCACCAGGATTTTTATGCTGCTGCCGCGAACTCCCAAACAGCCATTCTTGATCGTCGTCGCCAATCTCTATACCCTGCAACGGTAGAGGGTTCAAGCTCGGTAGCAGATTGCTCAACTGATTTTCAATCTCATCGGATCTTCTGTTCCTCTTGCTCTGTCTAGAGCTTGAGTGGCTACGACCAGCCTCGCCTTCCAACTTTCCCCTTGATGCTTCAGTTGTACGGCCAGAGAAGCCTGGCTCTTCATTGCCAGGAGCACATTCTGGAACTTTCTGCCGCCTGCAGGCCTCTTCATCGCAGGGAACTGTTTGTGGACCTTCGCTCTTGGAGATAGGCAATGCAGTGGAGGAAACTGACACTGAATCATTGTGCTTTCTCAAAGGAAAATTTGGTCCAGGTAATCCAATGGAGGGAACTGGTTCTCGATCATTGTGCTTCTTCAATGCAAAATTGAGGCCAGACGATACACTGGAGGGGCGTGGTTCTGGACCTTTGTGCATCTTCAATGGCAACTTAAGACCCGGCAATCCACGGAAGGGAACTGGTTCTGGAACTTTGTGCTTATGCAATGGCAGCTCGAGGCTAGGCAATGCACTGGAAGGAACTGGTTCTGGATCTTTTTGCTTATGCAATGGCAATCCATGGGAGGGAACTGATTCTGGAACTTTGTGCTTATGAAATGGCAGCTCCAGGCTAGGCAATGCACTGGAAGGAACTGGTTCTGGATCTTTTTGCTTCTTCAATGGCAACTTGAGGCCTGGTGACGCACTGGAGGGAACTGGTTCTCTAGCTTTGTGCTTCAGTGACAACTTAAGGCCAGGCAATGCACTCGAGGGAACTGGTTCTGGATCTTTTTGCATCTTCAAGGGTAACTTGAGGCCAGGCAATGCACTAGAGAGAACAGGTTCTGGATCTTTTCGCTTCTTTAGTGGCACCTTTAGGCCAGGCAGTGCACTTGAGGGAACTGGTTCGGGAACCTCTTGCTTCAATGGCAACTTGAATCGAAGGACAATACTGCCTGAAAAATATGAGCAAACTTGGCGTCAATTTTACATCAAGAAACCAGAACAAATTCAATGTGCACCAGAAATTTTAACGAATAATCATAATGATTCACTCACCATTGCTTCTAGAGGCAGTGCCAACGCCTTCAAGCTTCCTACTCTTGCTGCTGTTCTGGGTGCTCTCTGAAGATTCACAAGGTTCGGGTGGAATGGAAGACGGCAGACCATGTTCTTCTGAAAGACTGCTTTTCTCCAGCTGCTCAACTGTGCATTTGCCTGATTCCTTGGAATTGCTATCCTTTCCACAGAGAGCACTGCCACTATCATGCTTCCTTTTCTTGTGAACCTGCTCCCCATTTTCCAAGCTGCTGTGGTCTTCTCTCTTTCTCTCGTCCTTCTTGTCCTTTGGGTCTTTCTTGTGTTTTTTCTCTTTCTTCTCTCTCTTCTTCTCTCCCTTTCTGTCTATTGCATGTTCCCTTACTTTCTGGAACTTCAGTGAAGCAGAAGCTTCGTCAATCCCAGCACATAATAGATGATGGGAAAGCAAAGAAAATGCACCCAGGGAAAGAACCGAGATACATTATACAAGTTCCGTTCAATATTTGTGAATGAGAGAATTATGATACACTCAGATAGGTGGCACCTTTGAGTTATATCTTAGTATGGCATACAAGATTTTAAGCCAATCTACACCACCTTTGTCAGCCCTATACGCCACGGCCATCAAATGCACCCAGCAAAAGACTGACACAACTAAATAGTCCATCTCCAAACCCGGTCAAAGACATAATGGTGAACAAGACAATTGAAGCCTTAGAACTCTTAACAAGAAATACAGGAGCCAAACCAACTTGCACCCCCCTTTGCCACCATTATAATCTTCCACCCCCTAGCCCCCATCCCACCCCACTCTCCCCAGCCCACACCACCACTAACCCATCACAGCCCATCACAAGCAGAAACAATCTACTGCTATGCAACCCTTTCCAACCCCTTGCCCATACATAATACATTACATACATATATACACAGATTATATGAAACAAATAAATACTATTAATATATAAATACTATTATACAAAGAACACCTCATAGATTTTGATTTGTACCAAATGTTAAAACCGACATAGTTTTTTTCCTGGACGGCTGTCGAACTATTTTATCATTGAACTAAACTAATGTTAATTCTGCCTCAAGATCAACCATCAATCTCATAGTTCTTTCCAAAGTATACATGATGCAAGTTTGGAACCTCCGATATGTGCTGTATCCATCATATCATGATATTAAAAGCACAAGTCCACCAGTGTGCAGCTACAGTATTCAGTTATCATCATCATAATGTTTGTCAAACTCATACTGTTAACATCTCTGGGTCTAGGCATAATTTCTCAAAAAGAGAACCTAAAAGTAGATATGAAGTAATACATGGGGAAGTCATCAAGATTTCCAAGCGAGTCCAATCGACCCCTCATAGTTCTAGCAATGCCAAGTCCAAGTGAATTGAGAAGGATCCACTAATATGATCCATTAGAAACCCCAAATTATTTTGACTCAGGAGGCTACCAACACTCAAATATCTAGTAAATTATTTTGGCTCAAGAGGCTACCAACACTCAAATATCTAGTGAATCACTCGTGTAGCCACAGGTCCATTTATGCCTCCTTATTTGTATGCAAATGACATATAACACTTCAAAGCAGTTAAGAGAACCTCTCGAGTAAATTGGACAATAAGATAGGTGGTATAAAAGCTATAATCCTCAATTGAGAATATCAAAGCCCTCTACAGTCTACACAGACTTAGGAAACCTTCTTGCATAATTCCATTACCTAGAAGCAATGTCAAGGACAAGTAAATAGAGATTAAAAAAGAATAAATGAATTTCCACACATGAGAAACAACTTCAGTGCCTTGGTAGCCACCACTAGAACATTGATGACAAAGCTATCCAAACAAAAGATGATGAATTCTAGCATTCAAGGCCACCAAAACCAAGCTTCAAAGCATGTGTTGTGATCGTCAATATCACCCAATTCGTGTAAAATCAAGTAACAAACCAACCAATTCTTGTAAAATCAAATAATAACCCAATTTATAATCATCGCCCAACCTATGTAAGCTTGGAGTCTGCTGCCAACCTATGTTGTATTAAGCGTGAGGCGAGACGAGGCGACGAGGCTGTCGCCTCGCTTAGTGGCGCTTAAGCGGCGCTTAGTTAGCGCCTCACATTTTTTTGCTCCTACATGTAAAATACTCTATATAGTATACATATAAATTTCAATATTTTTCCATACAATCCTACTAGTATATTCATGAATAACAATACCAATTATCAATCAAGCAAAGTAACAATATAAACACTAGAATCAAAATGCATACTGCAAGCCGCACAATGCATACATACTACATAGTCATCAAAATATCATCAAACATAAAAGTTGTATCTAAAGTTCCTACTTAAAGTTTTTCAACTATCCAACTATGTAAATAACAAAAGATTCGGTTTAATTTATTGAAAAAAATCAAAAAAAATAATAATAATAAAAAATCGTTAAGCGAGACGCCTAAGACGAGGTGAGGCGCTACTAAACGACGCCTAAGCGCTGATCGCTTTTCTGGGACAAAAATTCACTAAGCGAGGCGCCCTAATTCTAAATCTCGCTTAAGCGGCGCTTAAGCGGCGCTTAAGCGCGCTTTTCACAACATAGCTGCCAACCAAACATAAGAGAGCTTTGATACCAGACCTAAAAGATAAAGTGGGCAAATGGGCACAACCATATTTTTAGGTCATCTAGATTGACAAAAATAACAGGTACCTTTGCACCACCAAAAACTGATGAAGTCGCAACAACCAAAACTCTTCCTAGACAGTAGACTCCTAGTAAGTATCGATAGTCCTGGAATTTACACGTGTTGGGAAGTCTTTTGCGAGTTATTATACGGCTGGTTCCTTTCAGAAATGTAGAACAAATATAGTAAATTACCTGTAACTTCTAATCCATGACGCAAATCAGCTGTGTATATAATCCTAAGAGAAATTTAACTTGTGATACCACCTAAAAAACAATCAAAATCGTAAAATCCTAAACACTATCACACAAAGGCCACAACAACGGGCAAACCCCACTTAATATGATCACGCTACCCACTTTATAACCTTCCTATAACATCATTCAACATCAACAGTATAGCAGCAATCATGCTCAAGTTCCAAATGATCACTATAATAAAACATTTGATCAATTCTACTCCAACACAATATTTTATTTCTCCCAACGCCCAACATAAGCATGAACTTCAGTTTGCATTAGAAATCCAATGATCAACCATATCTATAGCAATCACCAGCATGATGTTTTCTTTGCATCAAGTACATACATCTCGGCTGAAAAACGAAACCCATATTTTTCTTCCATCACATTATCAATCCTTGAGACGACGCACCTAATCCTATCAAGATCTGATAAATCCCACAACCGACCACTAAACAATACCCAAATTGCAATTAATCTGCTTCTTTCTGGTACAGTTTTTTTCAAAAATCCCACAACTGACCACTAAACAATACCCAAATTGCAATTAATCTGCTTCTTTCTCGTACAGTTGTTCAATACATATGGTCGTTCTATTTTTTTTTTTTACAAATTGATCGATTCTTTACTTCAGTAATAACAGATCAACAACTTTGCGACCGGTAGAATAAGAACCGATCAACAAAGGGAAGTCGAGCACAAATGCTAAGAAATCAACTTCAGCGTCATCGATGCTCAACAAACCTTGATCGATTCGACCAGGGACTCGCCGGTGCTCCGGCCACTCGAGCTTGTCGGCACGTAGGGAAAGCACCGAGACATGGCCGATTCCCGCGAGACCGCCCGCCAAAGAGAAGCAGAGAGCGCGGGAAAGAGGAGATCCGGGCGCTTTATCGAGGGTTTCGCGAGGAAAATCGAGCAGGAGATTTGGGAAATTTTGGAGGGCTAGGGTTAGGGTTTCAGAAGAGGGGAAGAAGGGGGAGGATGTCTCTGATTCTCAGGGGCTAAGGAAGAATATATAAGCCAGGAAGGTCGGTACGTTTAACCGCGGTTTAGAATAGAACTGGCATTGGGATGTGCTGTGATTGGTCACGAGACGAGGGTCCCACGCGGTGACGGAGTGGGCTAAGGCTTGCGGTACACGGATTCGTGATTCTCCTGGGGCCCACCGGACGCGGACCAACCGACCTAGCCAGGTCACGTGGCTTGCACGGAAGAGGAAAAGGAGGAGGAGGATACTTTGGTCAGGACATATGTTACGACCCGCATTCGGAGTAAGGGTACGAGTGCGTGATAGCGTTCCAGCCTACGTCACAAAACGGCATAGAATGCTGTCTAAGTCTACTATCTAACAACAATTATAATATCAAATTATGTCGAGATGGTCAACTCCAAACGGAGGACAAGCAATGACAATATAATATACTCAATCACAATATTCTAAAAATGATAAATGATACTGAAAGATAAAGACAACAAGATATTAAAATATCATCCAGAAAATCCGATACAGAAATAATACAAGTCCAGAGTCTCAGAGTTAACAATCTCAAATACAAATTCTAATATAATAACATGCCAAGGTGTAATCTGGAAACAAAGTCCAGTACCAAACTAATCTAGTTGAGCTACCACTAATGTCTCATCGGCTGGAACTAACCCCTGCTGGACTAGAGTCTTCCAGTCTATGCCCACTACGTCATGAGAACCATAGTAGGTAGGACACTCGTCCTCACCATAATCTGTAAAATTTTGTCAACATATCCAGTCAGGATGGAACGAGCACAAATCTCCAATAACAGTTCTAGTTAGACGATAAAGAATATGTAACAGTAAATAGATAGAATATACAAGGTAAAGTGATACGTACATGAATCATGGTAAGGCATATCAAGACTGTAAATGAATGTAAGAGCAAGAGAACAGTGTATATCATGTACATGAATCAGAAAAACTACTATCTATGTGAGTTAGCACTAGTTTCAATATGTGATCGACTTAGGAACATGATACAAGATTTGGCCTGGTTAATCATACGTGCGGTGTATGATTAACAATGTTCAAGGTTCAAGACTTGATACAAGAAGGGTATTGATCACATATCTACGCTAATACCCTGTCACAACCCGCACCCACTTTTCGGGATGCAAGTGCGTGAGCAAGCCAGCTACGTATCGAGCGGACTCCAGCCTGACTCGAATACGTATAAGCTGTCAAGATCATGGCATCATGACTATTATGGTAATCTATAGTGTATCTCAATCCACAAGAATATATAAGACAAGAATGAACAAGTATGGGTCGTAGTCTGCAGCCCACTAGCATATATGTCCGATTAGACTCCAAGAATAATATGAGTCTATAAAGCTAAGTTGATAAGCAGGATATATCATAAAGCACGAGGAAGGTAGTAAATCAAAAACACTAACTAAATATCCGAATCATGCAGATGAAGTCAACTACCACATGCTCAGCTAACTACTCCGTGAAATCAGCTACCTGAAGCGATCATCAGGTCCTTAGAGGACTAGCAAGATACATAAAATATGCCTACTAATATGACAGTAAATAACATGTATGGAGGATAAGAACACTGCAAGAAGAACATCTAAAGACGACGAGTCGTGTGAAAATGTAATACTAGATTTGGCTATCAATCAATCGATTAACCCCCATAGCTTGTAGTACAATGCAAGATACTCCTAATCTATAGTAGGTTTCGACTGTAGCATAATGCAAGATACTCCCAGTCAAGATTAGCCAATTCTAGTATCGATTTTCTCTCCTAAAGGAATGCAAGATCAAGAATACACCTATAAACCGTAGTACAATGCAAGTTACTCCCAATTTATATTGTCGCAAGTCAAGACAATCTATCAATATGAAGGTAGAAGAATCTGCCATAGGTCGTAGTACAATGTAAGATACTCCCAATCTATAGTATGTCTCAACTGTAGTACAATGCAAGATACTCCCAGTCAAGAATGGTCAAGTCAAGAACAAGATATAGAAACTGATAACTCCATCACGAGACAAGGTAACAGGAAAAGACCAATAATCAAGCAATGTCAAATATCTTATACGTGCACGTAAATCTAGAACAAGTAAAATAATCAAAGACAAATCAATCACAATATGAAATCATGTGACAATATGAAAAGGAATACAATAAAGAGAGAGAAAATAATGTAAATATTGTATATGTTGGACAACTTATACTTGCCTGTGGTCCTTGCACAAATCGTAGTCACAAGTCGAGGATAAGGGGATGTCGATCTAGGAGCTGTCAACCTATAACACATATCTCACCATGAACCGTGCACGAAAACTATAAATCAATTCTAATGTTATAGTTCTAAATTCATGGAATAGTGGCTAGTTGGATTACTAATCTAATAATAATTAATTCTGAAATAATTCACTTAAAAACCTAATTTAACCCAATAATAATCTGAATATAATCTTAACATGCAAGTTTGGCCATCAAAAGTCGTGTTTTCCAATTTTGGAAACCATGACACGTAAATCGAGACGTACCATTGACTATCTAGTCAAACGCTATGAACTCTAGATTTTGAAAGTGCACCTTGGTAGATTTCAGTACCACGAGTGCGCTGGAATCAACCGTGCCGCAAAATTACGCTTTGGTCAAAAGATATCACCGTTATGGCTATTCGTGACCAAAACGGTGATCAACCGATCAATTTTGAGTTCAACAGAATAACTAAAATACTAGATGAACGAATTAATTTCTGGAAAAAAAATATGTCGTAGAGCTCTGTGGTAGCTTTCCGAAACTTCAAACGGTTCATGATTTCGATTTTCGGTCCTCCCGAAATCTCAAAAACACCGAAACATGTCAAGTTTCGGACAACCGACACTCTACAAATTTTCTAGAAATTTAGGAATAATATCTACGAAAATAAATTACATATTCAGAAAGTTTACCTCGATATGAATCCAACAAAAAAACGGCGCGTGAAAAGCACGTCGGAGTTGACGGCAATCGCTTCGGAAAATCGAGGAATCACCGGAATCAAACTCCAAAAGTCGGCTGAGAATAATTAGGGTTTTCTATCTGCGAAATATATACATATATAAAGGGCAGCGGCTCAGCGGGTCGGTTGAGCGGCTGCAGGCGACACGTGTCGACCATCCGTGCAGCCCGCTCAAAAGAATGGACGGCCATATGGCCATGCTGCTTGGGCCAAGCCGACTAAGCTAGCTAAGGAGCCGAGCTCCAAAGAATGCTGAGTCAGCGCCTATGCTGACTGACAGGCGGGCCCGCCCCCATTCAGCGGGTGGCTGACGGGTGGGCCAGCCTTGCTGACTGGGTATTTTATTAGGAAAATGGTTTATAATAACCAGAAAACAGTTTTTTAAGTGAATTTAATTACAGAAAATTACACAAATATTAAAAATAGCCAGAAAAATGTGGAAAAATTCTTGAAAATGTAAAATAGCATAATGAAGCCAAGAAAAATATTTGGAGTCAACCTTTAATCACATGCTTGCAAAATAAATTCGAGAAGTGCTAGAAAATAGGTTTTCCCAATATTTAATAATCAAAATAATTCCAGAAAATTGTAGAAAAATACAAAAAATATATTTAACTTAACAAAGCCTAAAGAAAAATACTGGATCTCAAAATAGTCATAAATGGCCTCAAAATAAATTATGAAAGTCATTCATAAATATAAATCTTCATAGAATAAATATTTAAAAATATATAAAAATGTCTAAAAATCATAATAAAATATAATATAGCTATAGAATACTTATAGACCTATCTAGAGATTATGTGACCACAAGCTGGTCATAAATTACCTGTGGGCTTAATCACAACTCCTATGATCATAGAAAATTAAATGTAAACTAATCAAATAAAAATAAAAATAAAAATATCACTAAATTATAATCGGGATAGCAGATGCCACATATCCCCATCTCCGACCAATATAGTGGATCCAACCATGACACGTTATGAGACGAGATTCTCTGAGAAAGTAGCTAACCTTCGCAGGAATCGTGTCTATACAGTGCACAAGGAACAGGGACATTGCTTGCACAAGATATACCAAGGAATACAATGAATAACATCTTATGATGGGATCTAGACAAATATCAATCCATGTGAACAATGTGTCAAGAGAACAAAGCTATCTACACTAAATACAAGAAACATACGATATCATAAAACAAAAATATTATCAGAGAATGTACTCGCCTGAGATCCGATAGAAAATTTTAACAGTGAATCGAGGCTCAGAGTGAAGTCACAGACCTAAATATGAGATATAAATAAGTTAAATAGGGTTTAACAGTGTTAGGCATGATTTTCTAGTGCATGCTATGTAATCTAGGTCAAACTCAATCAAACTAAGTCAAACTAAGTCAAACTAAGTCAAACTAGGTCAAACTAAGTCAATCTAGGTCAAAGGTTGACCTACAATTGACTTTTGGTTAACTGGTCAACTCTGGTCAACTCCTAACCCAATCTAGGTCAAACTAGGTCGATGGTTGACCTATAGTTGACTTTTGGTCAACTGGTCAACTCCTAGTCTATTCTAGGTCGGATGTTGAGTCTTCGTTGACTTTCAATCAAAATAGTCAACATTGGTCAAACAAGGCCAAGTATACTATTTCTAACCATTACCTACCAAGATATCCCAATCCTAACCATTATCTACCAAGATATCATAATCCTAACCATTACCTACCAAGATATCTCAATCCTAACCATTACCTACCAAGATATCCTAATACCTTAGATACTAGGTAATACCCTTACCTTAGTAGTATTCTACCTTAGGCTAGGTAACAATACCTTAGTCTCCAATACCAATACCTTAACACCCAATATCAACCTTAGATATCTAGTATCTATCTATATACCCCAAGCTACTAGATAACCAATACCTTGCATCTGTACCTTAGTTCCTAGGTAACCCCTTTACCTTGTAGGTAAATCCAATATCTTGAAGTAAAAGGTAAAACTAAAGATATCCTAATATACCACTATAGGTATCTCAAGATACCACTATCTATATCCTAAAACACTAATCCTAATATCCAAGGATACTTCTAGATTGGATACTAACTATTTACTATCTCTAGACTCTAACATCCTACTAGAAACTCTAACACATAAATATATCTAACTCTAACTCATCTATATACTAACATAGACAAAGATACCAGACACTAACTAACTAACCATCAAATATTCTAACTCTAACATATCATATACTAACTAACTAACTCTAACATATAAACTAACTTATCTAACCATCTAAGTCAATATCCTACCAATACCTTACTCTTAGACTATAGGTAATCCCCATTACCTTGTCAATACCTTAGACATTACCTTAGCCTACTAATTTACCATCTAAGATACTCATTCGTATCTTAGGATACCCCCTTATCTACATCCTAAGACAATAACCTAGATACTAGATACTAGTAAGATACTAACCTATAACTTACCCTAAGATACCAACTTACCTTATCCTAAGATATCTAATACTCTAACATCTAGTATCTCAATCTCCAAGATGCCAACTCATCTAGTATCCTAACTCAAGACACTAATATATACCTCTACTAACTAGGACATCTTAAGATACTAACTTGTAGGACACTAACATATACATCTAACTAACACACACTAACTCACAACATACACACACACTCAAACACAAAGGGGCTGCTGCTGCTTACTGCTTCTGCAAGCTGCTGCTGCTTCTGCAAGCTGTTGCTGCTGCTGCTGCTGCTGCTTATTGGCAGCACAAGCCCTCCTCCTATTCTCTCCTCTTCTCACTCACTCCTTTCTAATTCCCTCTAACTCTCTCACTCACAACACACACAAACAAGCACACACTCTCTCAAACACTCTTCCCTCTCCACAAACACACATACAACACAAACACTCTTCTATCACTCACTTCTCACAAGCACATACACACTCTCACATATATATACACACACAATCTCATCTCTTCCCTCTCCTCACACAAACACTAATTCTAAACCACAACACAACCAAGCCACTTACAAACACACACACAACTTCCCTCAAGCACACTCACATATGTACTTCTCTCCTCTCCTCAAACACACACACAACACATATATATATAAACATCTAACATAACAAACAACAACCACACTCTAACATATATATATATATATATATATATATATATATATATATATATATATATTACCCAAATCAGTCCGCATATGTAAATATATACCAAATTGGTATCTCTACTTCTAAACATGGCTTGTAGCCCAAATATACAAAGATACATACATATGTATCTATATGAAAACTAAATGGGATATCCAAACCATGGCTATTCTATTCTCTAACATGTATAAAACTGAAATTAGAAGTCTAAATAGCCTATTGGGCATAAACACAAACACTTGGTGGGCTACCTTCGGAATTTCTCCATGGGTGACACCAAACCACTCATAATTTCCTATTGAGGACTCAAAAGAGCCTCTAAATCAATCCTAAGGGTGGTTCATGCATGGGGGTGGTTCCTATAGATTCAAAACTAACAAATATGCAAAGAAAAGATAAAATAAAGAGGGTTTAGAGAGAGAGCGAGAGATACCTATTGGGAGTGGTTTTCCAATAAACAACCCAAATGTTACGAATCCGACACGGACTCCTCTACCAAATGGACTCTCCTCCTTGCTCTTGGCTCCACAATCCTTGTAGGCTTCTTCTCCTTGCAAGAATGAGAGGATTTGGTGGAAGAATGAGTGGATTTGAGGGAGAAAACAAATGAGTTTGCTCTCAAGTTGGAGAAGAACACCAAATGGAAGATGATGGAGGCTACTATAAAAAAATGAATGATGGAGGCCTCCTCCCTCTCTTGGCTGCTATATAAACCCTATTTGGGTCAATAGGAAATGTCCAAGTTGCCCCTAATGGTTTCCCTTTGGTTAATTTAAGTCATGCAAGAAATTGGGATCAAATTGGTCAAAGTTCTAAACTCTAAATGACTAAACTTGTCATGTGGGATTAGTCTAAATGCACTAGCCTAATGAGTCAAGTTTGTGGGCCATGCCTAGCTAATCTTTGGGCTCCGGCTAGAGTCTAAGCTACCCGGGCCACTAACACAAGTCAAAACTAGACGAAACTCAAACCCGACTAAACTAATCCCCAAAATACAATATTAATAAATAAATATTCACAAAATATTAAAATATAAAAAATGACAAAATTATCCTCATTTTTGAAAACAGGCAGTTACAATCCTACCCCCTAGAAAAATTTTGTCCTCGAAATTTGAATTGGTTGTACTCTTCTCTAGGTCAAACCCCAATAATCAAAGTCTACAACATTCTATCCAAAGTTATACAACATGCAATTCTATGGAAAGGAAAACAAACATGCATGGTTTAAGTCTCTACAGTGTCATGTTATTGTAGTCTCCATTGGGATTTTCTATTAATCTAGCATAAACATCACATATGCAAGCTAAGGGTACTAAGAAAGCAATCAATGGGTGGAAAGAAACAGGAAGAAGGAAAGACCAAGACCTAACCTCCTACTCCATCACCTGCAGTGTGGGTCTCCTCGACCGTCATCGCAAAAGCCCTGCCATAGCGAGGTATATCCCGTTGCTGGTGCAGGGTATGATGCTGCGCCACAGGTGACCTAGCTCCCTCTCTTCTTCAAGATACCCAAGTAACATCTCCACTAATACCTACTCTTTTATACTAGGGTACCCTCTATAGGGTATATATTCTGTAATCTGATAACCATACCCGTGTACCCAGAATCATGTCATCGGAATCCTCGTTATGCTAGTAAGTATGGCTGCAATAAATCATGCTGCTTCTACAAGCTGCTACTGCTGCTTATTGGCAGCACAAGCCCCCTCATCTTCTCTCCTCTTCTGACTCACTCCCTTCTAATTTCCTCTAACTCTCTCACTTGCAACACACACAAACAAGCACACACTCTCTCAAACACTCTTCCCTCTCCACAAACACACATACAACACAAACATTCTATTTTATCACTCACTTCTCACAAGCACATACACACTCTCACATATATACACACACACACAATCTCATCTCTTCCTTCTCCTCACACACACACACTAATACTACACCTCAACACAACCAAGCCACTTACAAACACACACATAACTCACAACTCCCCTCAAGCACACTCACACACATGCACTTCTCCCCTCTCCTCAAACATACCCAACAAATATATATAAACATCTAACATAACAAACCACAACCACACTCTAACATATATATATATATATATATATATATATATATATATATATATATATATATATATATATATATATATATATATACCAAATTGGTATCTCTACTTATAAACATGGCTTGTAGGCCAAATATACAAAGATACATACATAGGTATCTATATGAAAACTAAATGGGACATCCTAACCATGGCTAATCTATTCTTTAACATGTATAAAACAGAAATTAGAAGTCTAGATAGCCTATTGGGCATAAACACAAACACTTGGTGGGCCACCCTCGGAATTTCTCCATGGGTGACAACAAATCATTCCTAATTTCCTATTGAGGACTCAAAAGAGCCTCTAAATCAATCCTAAGGGTGGTTCATGCATGGGGGTGGTTCCTATGGATTCAAAACTAACAAATATGCAAAGGAAAGATGAAATAGAGAGGGTTTAGAGAGAGAGAGAGAGAGAGAGAGAGATACCAATTGGGCGTGGTTTCCCAATGAACAACCCAAAGGACACGAATATGATACAGACTCCTCTAGCAAATGGACTCCCCTCCTTGCTCTTGGCTCCACAATCCTTGTAGTCTCCTTCTCATTGCAAGAATGAAAGGATTTGGTATAAGAATGAGTGGATTTGAGGGAGAAAATAAATGAATTTGCTCTCAAGTTGGGGAAGAACACCAAATGGAAAATGATGGAGGCTACTATGAAAAATGAATGATGGAGGCCTCCCCCTCTCTTGGCTGCCATGTAAACCCTATTTGGGTCTATGAAAAATGTCCAAGTTGCCCCTAATGGTTCCCCTTTGGTTAATTTAAGTCATGCAAGGAATTGGGGTCAAATTGGTCAAAGTTCTAAACTCTAAATGACTAAACTTGTCATGTGGGATTAGTCTAAATGCACTAGCCTAATGAGTCAAGTTTGTGGGCCATGCCTAGCTAATCTTTGGGCTCCGATTAGAGTCTAAGCTACTCGGACCACTAACACAAGTCAAAACTAGATGAAACTCAAATTCGACTAAAATAATCCCCAAAATACAATATTAATAAATAAATATTCACAAAATATTAGAATAAAAAAATGACAAAATTATCCTTAATTTTGAAAACAGGCAGTTACATCATATGCTGGGCTTACAATCATGTACATAAAGTCATGATTGACCTAAATGAGCTTGGGCTAGAACATCTGGGGTGCATAAAAGTCCTGACTTAATGACGGAAGATCAGTAAATCAAACCACGGTGGGAAGCAATAGATCCAAAAGACATACACTATAATGTGTATAAAAAGTTATGAATGTTACGCCGGACACCATGAAACCTAAATGAGCTTGGGCCAGAACATCTGTTGGGCTTTCCTTCGATTTTTTCGTAAATTATTTATTGTTTATTCATAAATCAATTTTCACACATTTTTTGTACTCCCATCTTATATCAATGGATTTAGGTTAGGTTATGTGATCGCGCCGGTGAGGATTATAGGGAAAGAGATGGCTGATCAAGACTACTCGCAACAAATTCACATTACGACAAATGAAGATATAATACAATGAACATGTAGTACGTGTGAGTCAATCGAAAGAGAGAGAGAGAGACTTGATCACTTGGACGTCGAGATATACAATTAGATTGTTCAGAAAGGGTCTAACATAATGGAGACAAAGCTAAATATGGGCTAAATGAGGTTGATCATAGGTGTGACATGAACATGAGTAACACTAGAGTTGACATCATAAAGTCGTGTCCATATCTATTTTTGTGTTGATTGGAATAGCTTGAAAAATCTCAAATTTGTTATTATTTCAGTTAGGTGCGATTAAGAAACACTTATCATTATAAGATTAGTATCAAGTTGGACTTACACCCTACTTTTTTATGCCACATGTACACCTCCATCTTTTGACACCTGATATCCATATTAGTTGTTATATTTCAAGATTTATAATACATTACATATCAATTATAACACTTGAAGAGTCCAACCTCATCCTATATCATCGTTTATTTTTGGTTAAAAATGGAATTCTCCATTATAAGCCAAAGCTAACATCGGTTCCCTCATTCCCTTACTTAAGCTTTTTAAATAATAAAATAAATTTCGTCAAATTTTATTTAACGAAGACATTAATTATTTTATAAAATAAACTAATTTTGTGTATTGTACGGACTTATGGCTACTTCTCTCACATGGGGAACTCGACCCAACCAATTTAGATGATCAGACCAACCAATTTAGATGATCAGATCGGGTCGAATATGGATATGGGGAAGTAAATCTAGTCTGACCCGAAAAACTTGTGGGCTGGATTGGTCCTGGACTTTGATCGGACATGAACTAACACAACTCGAATTTGACCGAAAATCTAGGAATGGATTTCGGACTGCCCAACCCACATAACACTATGAAGACCAGTGTGTTTTGGGATAATTTTCTTCCTACCAAACTACTAAACTTGAGAACCTATAAGTTACTGGTAACATGCACGTGCGTTGTATAGACGTACAAAAATTGTTAAAAATAATTTAACTTATAATTTGTTATAAATAACGTTATCCTGTGGGATCGAACCCACCCAAAATAATTGTTGACAAATAATTTAAATTACAATTTGTTATAGATAAAGTTATCGTGTACGATAGAACTCATCCAACCAAGGAGAATGTCTCCCATCTTTATCATATGAGTTAGATATATTTGGCTACAGGCAGATAATATTATATAGTTAAATGATTAGTTCGAATTTATTTATTTTTAATTACGTGAGAATATACATAGGGTTTATATGACTCAATTTTGAGCAATTTTTAAGTCTCTTTATAAAAAGTAGAGATGTTGGAGAACTCTATGGAAGCGGCTTCCAATTACTTTTAGGTTCCTTGATTCTCAGAGTTCTCTGACCTCAATATCTAACAGGCCCTAAGGGTCATTGTGCTAGAGAAAGGTTACTAATACCATAACAATCTTTTAACTTTTACATGAATTTTTTTAGGTATTATTTTTGCATGCATAATGAAAAGTAAATATGAAGCACTACCAATATTTTGAAGTTTATATGAACTAGAAGTTAAAAATTAGACAAACAAAATAATTAGAATATTAAAAAGTAATAGAGGGGATGAATTATTTTCGTGAATTTAAATACTTTCTAAAAGTACATATTATAACTCAAGAACAACCACCCCTATTCACTATAATCTTTATAAAGGAACTAAAACAATTGGCTGAAAGTTCATCTTCAATAACAAGCATGGATTGAAATATTAACCATTTCAAATTAAGATTCGGTTATCCAAGCTTTAGTCAAAAATTATCCTTTAAGGTTAATTAGACTTTGGGCTCTAAAAACATTCAAAAATTATTATTTATTAGAGTCTATTCTGAATTTGTTAACAACATATTTGTGGGACCCAAATATAATCAAATATTTGGTTTGATTCGGACATCCATAATTAATGTTGACTATTTTAGGATTTACTATTATCTAAAATAAGGTATCACATTTTAGGTAAATATGGTTTCCTATTTTAGAGTTTCCTATTTCGGAAATCCTATTATGACCTAAAATATGCTTTCTCATCCTATATATATGGGTTGATGGTGGAGGCAATAGAAAGGGCACAAGGTGGAGATTCATAGTGCTTGTCCACAGGAGATCTAAGAGAAAGTTTGTACTTTGCTCCTAGGACTCGCTATCCAAGACTGAAGAAAGAGAAAATCTGATAGAGGAGTCGTCACCTGTATTTAGGAAAATTGCTACGGGTAGGGTGAGTGATTTCAAGTTGTAATCTATGTCTTGAGTGTGGTAAGGGGGTTAAATCTATTAGGACAAATGATTCAACATTAGTTTTTGTCAATCTTGTAATTTTACCTGAGTTATATAGAGTGTGATTTGTCCACGTAATCGTCGACCATATTGTACAAGCATGAAAAATACAAGGGATGCATAGATTTTATGTGTCTAAAATGAGAAATCTCAAGTCTGAAGCAGTTTTCTGAAGCCTATGAGTCTTGAATGGTCAAGAAGACGCATAGTCAAAGAGGGCTCAAAAAGACGCATAGTCTATTTTGACGGATGGCTTTTCTTGTCTCTTAGGAAAAGTGATGGACCTTAGGCAGTGTGCGTGTAGAAGCATATAAAATTTTCAGGCTCATTCAAGGCCAAGCCACCTCAAACAAGATGCATGAAGGCTCGAAGACCCCCAACGGGATGCCTAGCCCCAATACCTGCCTTTGTAGAACGAGAGACAACTGGACCACTCCGTGCAACAAACTCACATGCGTCCCAAATACTAAGTGGCTTCCACTAAGTGCAACCAACTCACATGCTTCCCAGACACTAAGTGGCTTCCCCTCCAGAAGACCTCCATACGGCCAAGGAGGCATGAGGCTCAAACTGCCCACCAGTCTCTACATCAAGACAAACGTCTCAAGTTCCAGGCTGAGCCACCTTCCTCCCCAAGTCAACTGGTTCGTACCCTGGACCGGATCAAGAACAAACTGGTTCGCGTCCCGGATCGGATCAACAACAAACTGGTTCGTGCCCCGGACTGGATCAACAACAAACTGGTTCGTGCCCCGAACAGGATCACCACAAACTAGTTCACATCTCGAATCAGATCATCTCAAATCATGTCGGCAACAGCTGGAAGGATCAATACCATGTTTATGGTGTGTGCAATATAACCTCCCCCATTCAAATCGGAGATTCCCTCAAAAATTGCGGTCGGTACCATGAATCAATCAAAGATCGTGCCCTCTTATTTAAATCTCTCGTTTATGGCACGTGCATTACATAACAACACCATTCAAATAAAAAGTTATCTTAAACATTCACGTGTTCTAGGTCACCTATGATCAAACCGTGCGAGTGGACAGTCATAACTACTGACAATTACACCCGAAGATCCTTAAGTCCTCCTCCGGAGCTCCCACAACAACGATCGCCCAATCAGCACCTCAACCAACCAGGGCGAGCGGTTAAACAACCTGCCTAAACAACTGTGACACCCGGATGGCATTTTCTACGCAGAAGATTCCCTCCATTATTACCTCCGTCATAGCTTTCCCGCTAAAAGGCAAATATGGAGGGAAGATGATTATCAGATAGAGGCATCGATCACAGAGAGAGGATCGAAGATCGAATCATCGAGAGAGATCATCGAAAAGATGATCGAAGAGGGAAGAGATCATTTCATCAACTGATCAAATCCATCAAATCAACCTCGTCAATGAGGATACCAGATACACATAAGAGAGTCATAGAGAGCATTTCAAGAAGCTACTAAGTATCAGATTGTCAACGGAGTAAAGGAGTCAATTATAGTACCTGATCTTCATCGGCACACTTCCCTAGAATCTTTTGTATTAGCAAATCCTTTATGTTATGATTTTACTATACTGTTCAAAATCACATTATATAAAGGAAATGAGTCTTATTTCAAACTGTCTCTTCTTTCCTTATTCCTCTTAAAGATACTTATCATCCCAAGAAATATTTCTACCACAATAATCTAATGGCGAACAAGCTGGCGACTCTGCTGGGGACGACTTTCTCCTCCGACAAGAAAGTGGTGACGCAACCCGATACTTCTAAGTTGGGTTCACCCCAACAGACGTTGGTCGTCTGGTTCGACCAACAGGCTTATGAAGACATGCTCTCTGAAGGGTCAATCCCTTCCCCTAGGTCGACGAAACCTAGGAAGACTCGCAAGGTCTAGGTGGCCAAAGCTGCTGCGCCACCACCAGCAAATGCTCAAGATGCTCTTTCGGCTTCTCCTAATGAAGCCCCATATGCATCTCCTGTGCATCCTTCCCACGCTCTCAAAGTTGGGAAGAACATAGCCCAATGCTCGGGTCCTATCCGAAGAAGGCAACACAACGCCAAGGACTCTGGAGCATGCGCTCTCAACAGGCTATACTGGTAGTTCCCTGCTCAAGAAGATGAAGCTGCATCATGACCAACTTGCCAGCAGGAAGTACAGAAGTAGGCCTTATATAAATTAAGACGAGTGCATATAAACACACATTAAACCACCCAGAATGGTGCCAGACGACAGCACCCACAAGGAAGGAAAATGAGATATGTCTTCCATAGAATCTCCTAAAATCCTGCCCACGAAGGAGGCTCTGACACGCTGTATTACTCGAAGGCTAGTACAAAGAGGTCCAGAGCAACACGGGTTCAACATACCCGGACTGCTGCCTCGGAGGGTATTCATCAGGAGGTGCCCTGGATGATCATAAGGGCCCCCGACGGAAGGCACTATCCGGATGCATACATGCATCCACCAGAATCATACACATGAGGTTAACCAACCTCATAGGCCTTTTTCAGAGGATCCCTATGGCAAATCAGAAGCCTCATCTGATCAGCCATGCAACCCATGCGGCACAGGTAAACACCCTCTGCCAAACTTGCGTAAAATAATAAATCGTAAGCGCCGAATGAAGAAAGACGGTGGCGCATACAACAAACCCTCCGTGGGACACTGCATCCAAATCACCATCAACTGCTGTTGTTCTCAAATAGCAGTATCTACAAACAAGTCGTCTGCCTTCCAACGACTGCAACGGACAACGTAAGATGAACCATTTCATGCTTCCTACTACTTTGTCCGAAGGGATACTCCCGTCCCAAAGGGTTCAAAGGTGCCTTTTTCCTTAACCAGCACGAAGAAGTCGCATGCATAGAGATTAGCCCACCCAGTTATATCTGCAACATGGGTATTCCAAAATATCTGATTGAAAAGATCCTTACAGAAAGATGTACCAGAGCCAAGGAGCACGTCTTTCCCACCTATATCCTATGCTGGGGGTAGTGACCGCCAAGGATGAAACACAAAGTTGGGGGTAGACTTTTACCCAACCAAGCTGTTACTATAGCTGGGGGTAGCCGGCTGCCAGCGTCAGATGATGACGCCACCATGTGCCTACCCCAACAAAGACAGAGCCAATAGGATAGAGTCAGCCTACACGATGATTTTGCCAAATTTTATGCAATACAGTTTGTTTACATGGCCTCCGACAGCGAGGCTATGGTCGGAGAAATTAGATCCAATAAAATGTATGGGTGTAGTAATAACCCTGATAAAGAAGAGGCCACACCCTTCGACATACTAGTTGCTACCATGGCACCAGAAGGGACCATTTCCATCGCGGTGCCACTGCTGCTCATCCATCATATTGTAACCGCGGAGCACATTCTTCTCGCCGGCGACCTCGCAACACAGTTGTTGATGTTTCTATCCCCCAAATGCCGGCAGGACCACCAGTCGGGTGGCCTCAACGATCTTCTGGTCAACTGGAGCATGTCTCATGGTCATCAGATCGTCGCGGCCGCCGGTATTTGGGTTCTGTGGAAAAATCGGAACAAATGGAGATATGAAGATCGCCAATACAATTCAGACCTACTAATCAGGGAGGCCGCCAGACAAGTGCGTAAAGTGGGCCGGCGCTGCCGTTACTTCCCGCCTAGCTTTTGGGAGGCTTTCACCTCCACTGCCGCTTAGGCATGTCGTCGCGATGGCGAGGTGCCGTTTTGGGCATCCTTTTGTGATTGCGGCCTTTTCTTGTTTTTGATGTCTTCTCGCGCGTGGCGCGTATACCTGTATATGCTTCGGCATTTTGTGCCTAATACATCAATAAAAGTCTCTTCTTCCAAATATATATATATATATATATATATATATATATATATATATATATATATATATATATAAAGAAGAGGAAAGAAAATACCCAATTTCTCACGAAAAACCCAAATTCTTGCGAGACAAATCCATCAAATTCACCAGCTGGTGATCTATTCACTAAAGCCTTTTTGGCATGTTTGTACGCTTTTATATGAAGAGAGAGGCGACTGTTAGGGAGGAAGGCACATGGAACTAGTGATTCCCTTACGATCTTGTATTCCTACTATGTGTGACCGTATGGAGTCTTTTCCTTAAGAAAGAACTTTCAGCACGTTAATGATAATTGTGCATTTATAGTGGTCGGAAGGAGACCCAAAAGTCCCTTCTAGTAATGGCATTAGGTTCTGTGCTTCTGACTTCTCTCTTAGCTAAGGGTGGTCCGCTAAGGCCTTTCCTTGCCACATTAATAAGAAGTGGGAACTCTAGGGATGACTCTTTATGCTCTTCCAAATATGCACTTTCAAAATCCAGATGACGGGATTCCAGGATTCGATTCCTCCCTGGACAAAGACTTTGACGCATACCTATTCTGGTTGATCCACACCATACTGTATTATCATAAGATGATACACACTAGCTAACAATCTGCCTGTTGCTACATCATAGACACACTGTAATGTATATTATTAATGAAATAATATATATATATATATATATATATATATGAAATGACAATAATGGTCTTCGAGATTTGTCAAGTCTCTATTCCTTTGTAATAGAAGCCCAAAGATCTATGAACTAGCTCTTTTGCTTGACTAGCCAAGCAGATGAACGACCCTGCATCTTCTTGATCTCTTCCACTTCTTTGATTTTGTGTGAATCCAATCCTATCCAGATTTTGTGTGACTCCATCAATCCGTAATCCCTCCTCCACTAGATCAAATCAAATATTCGTGGATTCAAACCTAATTCGATCAAGAATCAGGTTTAAAATGACAACTATATATAGGTATTGGCTATCGAGTAAGGGAGATCAAAACCCAGAAAAACTCTAAAACCCTTCGAATCATTCGACCATTCCGACTCTCCCTGATCTCCGGCGACCCCTACGAACACCCTAACCGCCTGCACGCCACCCCAGACCGTCGATGATCGCCTGAAATGGTCTGGAACAGAGAGCACTATGTTCTTTCGTAACAGCCCAGGTACTCATGTTCGTCGTTCTTTTTCTTCTTCATCTTATGGTCAAATCTCGAACCAATTATTTTGTCGTAATCACAACATATACGGCTATAAGACCTGTTAACTAGTTTAAATCTAGATGCCCTAAAACTTGGGGAAATTGAGTCAAAAGTTTGACAAAAAATCAAGTTAACACACTATGAATACAACAGTCTTAATGTTGTTTTGAAGGCATTTTCTGAACTGAATATTAGGAGTTTTCGAAAACCAGTTTAATACATTCCTAGACAACCTATAGGGCATTGAAACCCTTTTTACAGAAGTAGATTTCATCGACTGAGCACCAAGAAATCGTTTCCTAAATTGACAAAAAATAGTTTTTAAAACTATAGAAATTTTAGAAAATTCCTCGATACGGCGTACGCCCCGACAAATCAGGCAATGTTGTCACGAACTGAAAGCATCGAAAGGTGCGTATCGACTTCGCGGACATGTGAGATTCGACAAAACTCGATTTCGTTGTGTATACACGACGAAATCGAGGCATATCGGTCGAGATATCCCATATCGACCCCTTTACAAACTAGCCTCTAACTTCGTGCACGTTCATATTCTTGGGAAAAAACTTACTCCTCTGGACTCGTATCATTTTTCTTGTTCTATGAGCCAAGTTTGGTTCCATCCTGAGAAGGTCGACCATAACGCTATTTTGGCGGGCCCGCGAACCGATCCAACGGGCAAATTTGTGCACGGCTCACCGAAATCCAACTTTGGATATACAGTTGAGATAGTATCGTCAAACCGGACCTGTAGACATATAATTTGATGACTTTAGATACCCAGGTATTGGCATGCTTTTCGGTACAGATAGTCAAACGGCGGACACCTATTTGGCCCAAAATTACGATTTTGCCCCTGTGTCCAGAATTGGACTTATGGGTAGGCGATTTAGACATTTTTTATATAAAAAATATTTGTGATATTTATTTCAGCATCTGAAGATGTTTGCGGGAGTTGACTTACGTTGTTCTTGATCTGAGTTGTTGGATATTGTTATTTATACACCACCTCCAGGCAAGATACCTTGCCAATGTATTCTGTTCATTTATTGCTATTTTATTTTGTTATTATTATTCAATTTTATTATATACTTCATGTTTCTATCAGATTGAACATCTAAGTCATACTTGGGTGCGAACGACTGCATTAGTCGTTTTATGGCTTTTTATTTTTATTTTTATGCATAATGACTTAGTACTAGATGACCAACCACTGAAATGAGGTATGGGTATATCTCATATGGCCTTGACACATGCTTTATCATGAGTTGTGAGTCACATGTAGGATACGAACTTACGCAGTCGGCTGGCCATACTGTGTATGAGACGTGCGACAGTTAAGATATAACTGCCAATAGAATTGCATATTAATGGACTTGGAAGTTATTAGAGGTTCATGTATGTTATGGAAATGACATAGATAGGCATTGGGTGGGGAGATTAGTTACTTAGCGTATGGGCCAAGTATGCACTTCTTTTTATTACCGGAAGCTCTGCTGGAGATACGGTCCTGCTACCCATGTTTCCTAATCCTACGGGCCTCTAATATTCGAGAAATGTCATGCTTTGAGGCCCCTGGTGCCCAATGAGGGCCATACCAATCCCATTATAGCCAGAGTGTCCATGCATTGAAGGTTTGTTCTTAACTACATATTCACAGTAGAATGGTTAGGCACCCTATTACATGCATCTTTATTTTATTTCACAGTTTATATGGCATATTATTTTCTTGTATCTTGTTACGTCCCTCTAAGGACTTGATGGACTCTCTAGGCTTAGACAACCAGGACTTTCCCCAGGAGTACGACTCTGTACTGGATCCATCTTTCACAGTCGATGAGGTCTCACCTGCCGAGATCTAGATTATTAGTCATGACTTACTACTTGTAGTGGACATCTTTTATATTCTTTTTATTTTATTTTAGGAGGTCGGACTCCAGTTATCTCAGAATATTTTTTATAGTTGTTTGTTAGTGGATTTTTTCCACCCAGCTATAACTTTTTGACTCTTTTGTTATATTTTATCTGGAATATTGCTTTATTTCTTGTGTTTTGTGGATGAGCTATAGTTATTTGTGATTGGCCTATGATTATATTATATATAGCTTATGTATGTGTATGAGAATTCCATATATTGGAGTATTCTTCGTATATATGCAGCTGGCATGTTTCATATGCATAGTCCTACGTATTTTGGGACTGGAGCATTACATATTTTTGTGGTGGCCCATGCAGGTCAACGAAATATTGTTTGTTTATATGACTGTACCAAGCAAGCCTATATATAGGAATAGGAATAGTATCTCATTCACAACTTATTATCTCCTTTGACTTCAAACTCTTTCGAACTCTCTTTTGATTGCTTGAATTGCCTCTTGCTTGAATCTATCCTAACGTATCCTTACTTTCGTGACCAGCAAAATGCACCTTCGAAGCGGACGTATTTCTACCCTGGCTATCACATCTAGTGATGCAGCTACTCAAGAGGAGCAGGTCCCACCAATGACTCATGTGACTCCGTACCAACCGGAACAACATCATGCTACCATGATCCCGTAAACGGTATGACTAATCACGATCAAGTTTCAATAGTCGAAGGAAATTCGTTTAATAAATAAATATAACTATTTTTAGAAAATAGTTTTGATATTTGAAAACTATTAGTCAAAATATTTTAAATAATATTTTGGAAACTATAAAAAATCACACTTAAGTCAAAACTATAATTTAACTAGATAGAAAAATATTATAATACTATTTTTAAGGTCAAAAAGCTATATTTGAAATATGAGAAAAATAATATAATAATATTTTAAGATTCAAAATCTAAGTTAAAATTACATATAAGTCCTAAACTCAATACTATTATTTTGCTGCAAAATAATTTTAGAAAATTATTTAGTATGTATATTTTTATAAAATAACTATAAATCATAACTATTGACAATAATACTTAATATAAATTACTTATACTAATATAGCACATACATATAAATAATATGATACATACTATTAAACACAATCTATAAACAATAAAATAAACTAATACTTATACTGTTGCCAGCAGCTTAGTAGAATTTATATCATAAATAAATTAAAATAAACCTCTGCTCTTATCCTTAACTGTTAAGGAATAGGGAGGGGAGGGGGAGAGAGAGAGAAAGAGAGGTGATAATGGAGTTTTCTCCTCCATTAAAGATGGATATAGCATGAAAGGAAGAAAGTGATTGAGAGGGAACGAAAGAGAGAGACGGTAAAGAGTCCAGAAGAGAGAGAGGAAAGAGATCGAGAGGTGTCACTATACTATCTATCACAGCACAAAACATCTTGATAGGTACTAATGGAATCACACAACAAGATGGAAAGAAGAACATGAAAGAAAGACCTGCTAATCCGTCACCCGTAGCGTCGGTCTACTCGACTGTTAGCGCAAAATCCTTGCCCCTCTGGGGTATATCCCTCTGATGGTGCGGGGCACGGTGCTGCGCTACAGGTGGCCTAGCTCCCTCTATCTAATCCATAATACTCAAGTAATATCCATACTGATATTCCACTCCATTATACTAGGGCACCATCTATATGGTATCTATTCTGCAATCTGATAATCATACCCGTCTATCCAGAACCATGTTACCAGAATCCTCGTCACACTAGTAAGTATGGCTGCGATAATCCATAGAGTCTGCAACTAATGTACATACCTCTAGAATTATGGTATTTAAAATTTTTGTATTGCCGCTAGCTTGGCTGCGAAAACTTTAAATTCCTACACCCGAGAAATACATCCAAAATCAGACTCTATCTTATCGTCAAACCAGCTAATATGGCTGTAGAAGACTCTAGATTCCATGACTGAGGCAACCTAGCCCATAATGTTATCTTGGTAGAAAATCAAGTCAATAATGAATACCAAGAATCAAATTCAACGATGAACAAGGAAGTAGACAGAAATTGCCGGAATCGAATTTCGAGATAGTTTATAATGAGATTCTTAAGGGTTATCCCAGGAATCTTCTCAAGTAGTCCTAATTGTGATTGAGAAACTCTCTATACTGCCTAATCCTATATCCTAACAGCAGGCTCATAGCAGCACTAAGTCGAGCACCACAACAAAATTGCACTAGTTGCGACTCTGTCCTGCATGGGCCACAACTAAAAATGTGTCACGACCCGCACCCGGGCATGAGTGCATGACAGCGTCCCAGCCTACGCCGCAAAAATAGCGTAGAACGCTGTCTAGGTCTACTATCTAACAACAATTATAATGTCAAAACCTGTCGAGAACGGTCAACTCCGAATGGAGGACAAGCAATGGCAATATAATATACTCAATCACAAACCCTAAGAAATATAGATAATACCGAAAGATAAAGACAACAAGATATAAAATATCATCCTGAAAATCCAACACAGAATAATACAAGTCCAGTCACAGAGTCAACAATCTCAATACAATACTAAAATAATAACAAGCCAAAATGTAATCTGGAGACAAAGTCCAGTACCAAACTAAACTAGCTAAGCTACTCTAAAGTCCCATCGGCTGGAGCTAACCCTTGCTGAACTAGGATCTCCAAGTCTAGGCCGACTACGTCATGAGGACCGTAGTAGGTAGGACAATCCTTCTCGCCATAATCTGTAAAATTTTGTCAACATATCCAGTCAGGATGGAACGAGCACAAATCTCAAATAACAGTTCTAGTTAGACGATATTGAAAATATAACAGTAAATAGAGAGAATATACGAGGTAAAATAATGTGTACATGAATCATGGTAAGGCATGTCAAGACTGTAATTGAATGTAAGAACAAAAAAACAGTATATATCATGTACAAAAATCTGGAACTATATCTATGTGAGTTTAGTATTAGTTTCAATATGTGATCGGCTTAGAACTTGATACAATGTTTGGCCTGGCTCATCATATGTGAGTGTATGATTAACACTATACAATGATGATACAATATGATACTGTGGGGTATTGATCACATATCTACGCTAACACCCTCATCCCTGACTAATATAGTGGACCCAGTCATGACACGTGATTCTCTGAGAAGGTAGCTAGCCTTCGCAGGAATCCTGTCTATACAATGCACAAGGAACTAGGAAGACTAGCACAAGGCATACCATATATAAGAAGAATAATATCTTATGACGGGATCCAGACAAATACCAATCCGTGTGAACAATGTGTCAAGAGAACAAGGATATCTATACTAAATACTAGAAACAAAGACGATATCATAAAACAGAAATATTATCAGAGAATATACTCGCCTGTGATGTAATGGATAAGTCGACTGAGTCCAAGAACAGTGCCTCGAGGACCTATAGGTGGAATACTGTATCAATATAATGGTTTGGAAGTGAAATTAAGTCATACTGAGTCAAACTAGGTCAAGACACGTCAAACTAAGTCAATCTAGGTCAAACAAGGTCAAACTAGATTGTACAGGGTCAATCTAAGTCATATTAGGCCTAACAAAGTCATACTGGGTTAATACAAGTCAAACAGAATTAAACTAGGTCGATTTAAGTCAAAGGTTGACTTACAGTTGACTTTTGGTCAATCGGTCAACCCTGGTCAACTCATAGTCCACGCTAGGTCAAACTAGGTCAATGGTTGACTCACAGTTGAGTTTTGGTCAACTGGTCAACTCTGGTCAAGTTTTGGTCAATTTTAGGCTAAATTTGACTTTTGGTTGACTTTTATTCAAAACGGTCAAACGAGGTCAACCCTAAGTCATTTACCCTATTCATAATCATTACCAACCAAGCTATCCTAATTCTAACCATATCTTAATCAAATTATCTACATATCTTAGTTATAGGGTATTACCTTAACCTATCTCATTACCTTACCAAGGTAAACTAATTACCTTAGCTTCTAACCGATACCCTTGCCTACTCTAGGCAACTCTAATACCTTGCTTAGGTATTCTCACACCCTACCCTAGTATCTTGATACCATACTGTGGTATCTTGATACATTACCTTGCCAATAAGGTAATTATCCAATTATCTTGAAGGTAAAGGGTAAATCTTAAGATACCGTATTGGTATCCTAAGATACCACTCTAACCTCTAACTCTAATATCTAATTCTAATATCTAATTTCTAACATCTATCTAACATATCCCACATCCTAACATTGCATTCTAACTCATCTTAACTCACTATCCTAACTTATTACATATCTATCTAACATCTAACATTCAACCATCATCTAATATCTAACTAACATATATATATATATATATATATATATATATATATATATATATACTTATCTAACATCCTACGTATACCCTCATCGAACCTCTCTAACATGTTATCTAACCTCTCATTCTAACATATCCAAACTCATATATATACCTATATGTAAACACTAACTTAACTCTCTAACCATCTAATCCATAAGACTCACTAACTCACCACTAACCCTCTACTTGCTAACATTATGGCAAATCGACTTTGCCTTGGGAGTATCCCTCCCGGTATCCTAGGATAGTAAGATACTAACCTATCTAGCCATTACCAACCACAATCTTTCACTATCTTGGACATCAAAACCATCTTATGACATATCTTAATTCTCAACATTTACCTTAAGGTAATCTTGGTATCTTGAGATACCAAGATACTAACTTAACATCTATCCTAACCCACAACTACTTTCCTCAATTCCCACTCTACATTTAACTTCCATCTAGTTAGAATACTACTTCTAAACTAACTCTCAAATACCAACTCATACATCTACAAACTTACCCCCTAATGTGAATACCTTAACATACCCTTTATTACCCTTCCAAGGTAATCCTATTACCTTAGCTTCTAACTCCCACTCTAGACTTTTCTACCTTCATTCTAAGTATTTCCCCACTCTCTAATATGGTATTTCAACCTTCTTCTAGTATCTCGATACCGTATCATGATATCTTGACACTTAAAAGTCAAAAAGGGTAAATTCTCATTACCACTAACATGTGGCTTAGCTTATTTTCTACCACTCTAACCACTAGTTTTCTAACCAACCTACACCGCTCCAACACTCACAAATTAGGGGGTTGTATAGTAGAAAATATGGTGGATATAGGGGGGTATATAGGAGGGTCAATTAGGGGTGTATTGGGGGGGTCAAATGGGGCTCAAAGTAGGGGGTTTGCTGTTGTTTTACTGCTGCTATTGTTGCTGAAATTGCTGATGTTGCTGCTGAATTTGGGGGAGGCAGCAGCTCCCCCCTTCCATCCATTCATCCATTCACTCATCCATCATCCATTCACTCATTCATTCATCTATCTATCTATCTATCTATCTATCTATCTATCTATCTATCTATCTATCTATCTATCTATCTATCTATCTATCTATCTATCTATCTATCTATCTATCTATCTATCTACATATCTATATATCTATCCATGAACACCCACACACACACACATACATGCATACTACTAACACCACCACTACCACTACACACACACACTCTACCAACACCACCACTACCACCACACACACATACTACCAACACCACCACTACCACCACACACACATACATATGCATACTACCAACACCACCACTACCACCACACACACACACTACCAACTCCATTACTACTACCACACACTAACACACTCCCCATAAAAATATACACACATACACATATACATATACTCCTAAACGACCCAAAACCTTATCCGAATACCCAAATCTTCGAAATTCTACCCTCTAGGGCCTAGACACATTTCCCACACAAGAAATCTAACTCGCGCACGCGAGCGGAAACGAGAAACGAGGCCCGAATGGCCAAATGGCCATTCTGGCGACTCCGGGGTGTCCGATTCGCGATACCGCATGATACGAACACCAATCCTATCCGGATTCGATCCAAACTCTACCCACGAGTTCTAAATAATTATTAGAACCTATTCTAAGTACTAACTTGTCGATTCTAGTGTCGGTGCAAAAAGTCACCCGTGTGTTGGAACCCGAAAATCTCGAAAAAGCCTATTTTTATGATTTCTCGCAAAATGACCCCACATATCCAAATATGGACACGTACATAGCCTCATCTCACCCAAACTAACATAATTAGGTCTAATTAGGCTAGGGGTATCACCCAAACATGTCAATTTAGAATTTTTCCCAAAATTGGCACTAAACCTAGCCCGAAAGTTCCGAATTGAGTCCAATGGGTTCCAAACCTCTTCTAATGGGTTGTCCTATGCCCCGAGCATCCTCTAATATATAAATAACACTAATTAGGAGTAATTACATAAGTTAGAGTTAGGGTTTACCTCTTGGGAGTTGGAATCCCAAGAAAAGCCCCAAAATTGGTTCTTTTTGGGTCAAGAGCCAATTCTATGCTTCCAACCCCTCGATGCTAGGTTCTACCTAGATAAAAATCACAAATAAAAGATAAACAAGGGTTAGCACCAAGATTAGAGAGAGATCTAGAGAAATGGAAGAGATTTGACTTACTTTGGGCTTAAAATCAAAGGGTTTTGGCTTGGTTTGGGAAGGAACTCTCAAAGGAGAAGAAGAAGAACAAGATGTGAAGAAAATGAAGTGGAGAGGGGGTCTCTTGCTGCTGTCCAGATTTATAGGGTTTGGGGGCATTTGGCAAATGTCCAAAATGCCCTCCAAGGCCCCTTTGAGTCAATTTTGTCTTATGTGAAAGTTTGGGGCTAAAATGGTCAAGTTTAAATAACCAAATGGACCAATTAAGTCATGTGGAATTAGTCTAAATGCACTATACTAATTAGTGGGATTTATGGGCCATGTCTAGATAAACTCTGGGTCCCAACTAGAGTCTAAGCTATCCGGGTCACTAACACAGGTCGAAATGAGCCAAAACTCAAACCCGATAAAACTAAACCCAAAAATACAATATTAAAATATAAAAATTCCCAAAAAATTAAAATATGAAAAATGACCAAAATTATAATACATCAATTTAAATATTATTAAAATAATATAAAATTTATCAATTAATCAAAATCCTAAATAATTCAAAAGTCACAAAATGACCAAAATATCTTTAGTCTAAAAAGTGGTAATTAGCTAATCTAATCACATGGGTTAGGCCTCCATGGTCATGGTTAGTCTCTAGGCTAAGCAGCTCTAAGGTTACACTAGCCAAAGAACAAAATCACAAAACACTAATTAAATTAAATTAAAATAATCAAAATCACCAATAAATTAATAACATGATTTAAATCTATTATTAAATAATCAATTTTATAAAAGTTCAAAATTAACCTCATTTCAGAAAAGTGGTGGTTACAAATCTACCCTCCTTAGAAAAATTTTGTTCTCGAAATTAAGATGTCCATACTCCTTCTAGGTTAAACCCCCAACAATCAAGGTAAAGAAAACTATATCTAAAACATACAAATTGTGGTCCTACTGGTTGTGATATCACGGTCGTGATCAGGGTCACTATACTATCTATCACAGCACAAAATATCTTGATAGGTACTAATGGAATCACACAACAAGATGGAAAGAAGAACATGAAAGAAACACCTGCTAATCCGTCACCCATAGCGTCGGTCTACTCGACTGTCAGCGCAAAATTCTTGCCCCTCTGGGGTATATCCCTCTGATGGTGCGGGGCACGGTGCTGCGCTACAGGTGGCCTAGCTCCCTCTATCTAATCCATAATACTCAAGTAATATCCATACTGATATTTCACTCCATTATACTAGGGCACCATCTATATGGTATCTATTCTGCAATCTGATAATCATACCCGTCTATCCATAACCATGTTACCAGAATCCTCGTCACACCAGTAAGTATGGCTGCGATAATCCATAGAGTCTGCAACTAATGTACATACCTCTAGAATTATGGTATTTAAAATTTTTGCATTGCCGCTAGCTTGGCTGCGAAAACTTTAAATTCCTACACCCGAGAAATACATCAAAAATCAGACTCTATCTCATCGTCAAACCAGCTAATATGGTTGTAGAAGACTCTAGATTCCATGACTGAGGCAACCTAGCCCATAATGTTATCTTGGTAGAAAATCAAGTCAATAATGAATACCAAGAATCAAATTCAACGATGAACAAGGAAGTAGACAAAAATTGCCGGAATCGAATTTCGAGATAGTTTATAATAAGATTCTCAAGGATCATCCCAGGAATCTTCTCAAGTAGTCCTAACTGTGATTGAGTAACTCTCTATACTGCCTAATCCTATATCCTAACAGCAGGCTCGTAGCAGCACTCTAAGTCGAGCACCACTACGAAATCGCACTAGTTGCGACTCTGACCTGCATGGACCACCACTAAAAACGTGTTACGACCCGCACCCGGGCATGAGTGCATGACAGCATCCCAGCCTACGCCGCAGAAACGACGTAGAACGCTATCTAGGTCTACTATCTAACAACAATTATAATGTCAAAACCTGTCGAGAACGGTCAACTCCGAATGGAGGACAAGCGATGACAATATAATATACTCAATCACAAACTCTAAGAAATATAGATAATACCGAAAGACAAAGACAACAAGATATAAAATATCATCCTGAAAATCTAACACAGAATAATACAAGTCCAGTCACAGAGTCAACAATCTCAATACAATACTAAAATAATAACAAGCCAAAATATAATCTGGAGACAAAGTCCAGTACCAAACTAAACTAGCTAAGCTACTCTAAAGTCCCATCGGCTGGAGCTAACCCTTGCTGAACTAGGGTCTCCAAGTCTAGGCCGACTACGTCATGAGGACCGTAGTCGGTAGGACAATCCTTCTCGCCATAATCTATAAAATTTTGTCAACATATCCAGTCAGGATGGAACGAGCACAAATCTCAAATAACAGTTCTTGTTAGACGATATTGAAAATGTAGCAGTAAATAGAGAGAATATACAAGGTAAAATAATGTGTACATGAATCATGGTAAGGCATGTTAAGACTGTAACTGAATGTAAGAACAAGAAAACAGTATATATTATGTACAAAAATCTAAAACTATATCTATGTGAGTTTAGTATTAGTTTCAACATGTGATCGGCTTAGAACTTGATATAATATTTGGCCTGGCTAATCATACGTGAGTGTATGATTAACACTATACAATGATGATACAATATGATACTGTGGGGTATTGATCACATATCTACGCTAACACCCCCATCCCTGACTAATATAGTGGACCCAGTCATGACACGTCATGACACGTGATTCTCTGAGAAGGTAGCTAGCCTTCGCAGGAATCCTGTCTATACAATGCACAAGGAACTAGGAAGACTTGCACAAGGCATACCATATATAAGAGGAATAACATCTTATGACGAGATCCAGACAAATACCAATCCGTGTGAACAATGTGTCAAGAGAATAAGGATATCTACACTAAATACTAGAAACAAAGACGATATCATAAAACAGAAATATTATCAGAGAATATACTCGCCTGTGATGTAATGGATAAGTCGACTGAGTCCAAGAACAGTGCCTCGAGGACCTATAGATGGAATACTGTATCAATATAATGGTTTGGGAGTGAAATTAAGTCATACTGAGTCAAACTAGGTCAAGACACGTCAAACTAAGTCAATCTAGGTCAAACAAGGTCAAACTAGATTGTACAGGGTCAATCTAAGTCATATTAGGCCTAACAAAGTTATACTGGGTCAATACAAGTCAAACAGAATTAAACTAGGTCGATTTAAGTCAAAGGTTGACTTACAGTTGACTTTTGATCAACCGATCAACCCTGGTCAACTCATAGTCCACTCTAGGTCAAACTAGGTCAATGGTTGACTCACAGTTGACTTTTGGTCAACTGGTCAACTCTGGTCAAGTTTTGGTCAATTTTAGGCTAAAGTTGACTTTTGGTTGACTTTTATTCAAAACGGTCAAACGGGGTCAACCCTAAGTCATTTACCCTATTCATAATCATTACCAACCAAGCTATCCTAATTCTAACCATATCTTAATCAAATTATCTACATATCTTAGCTATAGGGTATTGCCTTAACCTATCTTATTACCTTACCAAGGTAAACTTATTACCTTAGCCTCTAACCGATACCCTTGCCTACTCTAGGCAACTCTAATACCTTGCTTAGGTATTCTCACACCCTACCCTAGTATCTTGATACCATACTGTGGTATATTGATACATTACCTTGCCAATAAGGTAATTATCCAATTATCTTGAAGGTAAAGGGTAAATCTTAAGATACCGTATTGGTATCCTAAGATACCACTCTAACCTCTAACTCTAATATCTAATTCTAATATCTAATTTCTAACATCTATCTAACATATCCCACATCCTAACATTGCATTCTAACTCATCTTAACTCACTATCCTAACTTATTACATATCTATCTAACATCTAACATTCAACCATCATCTAATACCTAACTAACATATATATATATATATATATATATATATATATATATATATATATATATATATATATATATATATATATATATATATATATATATATATACATATACTTATCTAACATCCTACTTATACCCTCATCGAACCTCTCAAACATGTTATCTAACCTCTCATTCTAACATAACCAAACTCATATATATACCTATATGTAAACACTAACTTAACTCTCTAACCATCTAATCCACATGACTCACTAACTCACCACTAACCCTCTACTTGCTAACATTAAGGCAAATCGACTTTGCCTTGGGAGTATCCCTCCCGGTATACTAGGATAGCAAGATACTAACCTATCTAGCCATTACCAACCACAATCTTTCACTATCTTGGACATCAAAACCATCTTATGACATATCTTAATTCTCAACATTTACCTTAAGGTAATCTTGGTATCTTGAGATACCAAGATACTAACTTAACCTCTATCCTAACCCACAACTACTTTCCTCAATTCTCACTCTACATTTAACTCCCATCTAATTAGAATACTACTTCTAAACTAACTCTCAAATACCAACTCATACATCTACAAACTTACCCCCTAATGTGAATACCTTAACATACCCTTTATTACCCTTCCAAGGTAATCCCATTACCTTAGCTTCTAACTCCCACTCTAGACTTTCCTACCTTCATTCTAAGTATTTCCCCACTCTCTAATATGGTATTTCAACCTTCTTCTAGTATCTCGATACCGTATCATGATATCTTGACACTTAAAAGTCAAAAAGGGTAAATTTTCATTACCTACTAACATGTGGCTTAGCTTATTTTCTACCACTCTAACCACTAGTTTTCTAACCAACCTACACCACTCCAACACTCACAAATTAGGGGGTTGTATAGTAGAAAATATGGTGGATATAGGGGGGTATATGAGGGTCAATTAGGGGTGTATTGGGGGGTCAAATGGGGCTCAAAGTAGGGGGTTTGCTGCTATTTTACTGCTGCTATTGTTGCTGAAATTGCTGCTGTTGCTGCTGAATTTGGGGAAGGCAGTAGCTCCCCCCTTCCATCCATTCATCCATTCACTCATCCATCATCCATTCACTCATTCATTCATCTCTCTACCTATCTATCTATCTATCTATCTATCTATCTACATATCTATATATCTATCCATGAACACCCATACACACACACATACATGCATACTACCAACACCACCACTACCACTACACACACACTCTACCAACACCACCACTACCACCACACACACACACTACCAACACCACCACTACCACCACACACACACATACATATGCATACTACCAACACCACCACTACCACCACACACACACACTACCAACACCATTACTACTACCACACACTAACACACTCCCCATAAAAATATACACACATACACATATACATATACTCCTAAACGACCCAAAACCTTATCCGAATACCCAAATCTTTGAAATTCTACTCTCTAGGGCCTAGACACATTCCCCACACAAGAAATGTAACTCACGCACGCGAGCGGAAACGAGAAACGTGGCCCGAATGGCCAAATGGCCATTCTAGCGACTACGGGGTGTCCGATTCGCGATACCGCATGATATAGACACCAATCCTATCCGGATTCGATCCAAACTCTACCCACGAGTTCTAAATAATTATTAGAACCTATTCTAAGTACTAACTTGTCGATTCTAGTGTCGGTGCAAAAAGTCACCCGTGTGTTGGAACCTAAAAATCCCGGAAAAGCCTATTTTTATGATTTCTCACAAAATGACCCCACGTATCCAAATATGGACACGTACCTAGCCTCATCTCACCCAAACTAACATAATTAGGTCTAATTAGGCTAGGGGTATCACCCAAAAATGTCAATTTAGAATTTTCTCCAAAATTGGCACTAAACCTAGCCCGAAAGTTCCGAATTGAGTCCAATGGGTTCCAAACCTCTTCTAATGGGTTGTCCTATGCCCCGAGCATCCTCTAATATATAAATAACACTAATTAGGAGTAATTACATGAGTTAGAGTTAGGGTTTATCTCTTGGAAGTTGGAATCCCAAGAAAAGCCCCAAAATTAGTTCTTTTTGGGTCAAGAGCCAATTCTATGCTTCCAACCCCTCCATGCTAGGTTCTACCTAGATAAAAATCACAAATAAAAGATAAACAAGGGTTAGCACCAAGATTAGAGAGAGATCTAGCGAAATGGAAGAGATTTGACTTACTTTGGGCTTGAAATCAAAGGGTTTTGGCTTGGTTTGGGAAGGAACTCTCAAAGGAGAAGAAGAAGAACAAGATGTGAAGAAAATGAAGTGGAGAGGGGGTCTCTTGCTGCTGTCCAGATTTATGGGATTTGGGGGCATTTGGCAAATGTCCAAAATGCCCTCCAAGGCCCCTTTGAGTCAATTTTGTCTTATGTGAAAGTTTGGGGCTAAAAGGGTCAAGTTTAAATAACCAAATGGACCAATTAAGTCATGTGGAATTAGTCTAAATACACTATACTAATTAGTGGGATTTATGGGCCATGTCTAGATAAACTCTGGGTCCCAACTAGAGTCTAAGCTATCCGGGTCACTAACACAGGTCGAAATGAGCCAAAACTCAAACCCGATCAAACTAAACCCGAAAATACAATATTAAAATATAAAAATTCCCAAAAAATTAAAATATGAAAAATGACCAAAATTATAATACATCAATTTAAATATTATTAAAATAATATAAAATTTACCAATTAATCAAAATCCTAAATAATTCAAAAGTCACAAAATAACCAAAATACCCTTAGTCTAAAAAGTGGTAATTAGCTAATCTAATCACATGGGTTAGGCCTCTATGGTCATGGTTAGTCTCTAGGCTAAGCAGCTCTAAGGTTACACTAGCCAAAGAACAAAATCACAAAACACTAATTAAATTAAATTAAAATAATTAAAATCACCAATAAATTAATAACATGATTTAAACCTATTATTAAATAATCAATTTTATAAAAGTTCAAAATTACCCTCATTTTAGAAAAGTAGTGGTTACACCATCTTACCAACTTGTCGTCTTACCATCTTACTTTGAGCCATAGGCTCGCATATTTGTTCATCCAACCAAGGGACTATTCATTTGTAACACTTTCTTTCGATCCGATATACTTACCGTCCAATACTTGGGTCTTTGTATCACCTGTTTAATAATTTATATAGCAACATACGAGCATCATTCAATTTGCAACATAAGCCTAGCCATGTGATAATTTATCTTTCATTATCTTTTCGAGTTATTACTAGACATCTTTTATTAAGCACTGAACGCAATAACAAGTCTACCATTGTTATGCGCGAAGATTAAGGATCGTCGAAGGATCAAAGTCACTCACTTGTTGGTGAATTGCCGAAAGAAAGAGGTCTTCCACGTAACGTCAAGCTCGGTTCACTGCGTTAGCACCTACATTGGCACCAACGTCTGGTCAGCATACTTCTTCTCTTTGTCACAGTGATTCGATATGAAATGCGTAGACAGTGAAAGTAAATCCATAAAAACATTCATCAAAAACAATCACAAAAACGTACACAAAAGCCAACAGCAAA
>JANAVB010027800.1:8246961-8279222 GCA_029216955.1 Iris pallida | reverse complement strand
GAGCCGCGACCGAAGGAGGGCGGCGCATCGGCAGGGACAAATGCTTATGAATCAATAGGCTAGTTGTAGAGCAACAACACAAATGCTTATGCTAAATAAACTGTCGCACAAATTCTCACGTGCATGTGCTATAGAACTGCTACATGCTTACATTTTATATATATGCCATAGATCTATTCTAAACAAAGACTGACGCTACGAAAATATTGCAAAAAAGACGGGACACATCGAAATCAGTTAAGTTTTTTATAAATGCATAGACCATACTTGAGTAATTAGTTTATGCTAGCATATTCATGGAAACTTGTGTACAAGTGTGATGTTTCCTTGAACCGTAACCTGGGGCCACGACATCGATTCGGCCTAGGAGAAAACACGGTATAGCTGAGCTGGTTTAAGCAAGGTAATTTAGGGACTTTCACGGAGCTCGCTACTTGCGTCGAAAGGATTCGTCTAAGCAGGCTATGTCCAGGATGACTAGTTAATGCCAGTGACCTCCACATCACACTCTATTTTAGTCATTGTTAGAAACTGATAGGGATGAGGATAGTAAGCTGTATATTACACGGCACGCTCTGTCGTAGGTAAGTTCTAGCGTAAATTACCTTATTTATGTTTTGTCAAACTGCTTGCATGAAACTGACTAGGATGGCTAGAAAGATAACTAAAATATGCTGCATGTTTCACCTAAATTCTTGAACCAAATGAGAGCACGAAAATTAATTAGCCACAAACCAGTACACGTGAACGTACTCATCCTCACTCTCCACAGGTACTATAAATCAGGAGGAGCGTGCCACCTGACTGAAGGCGATGCTCGTGTGTTTTGAAGCTTCACCCATGCGTGCGAAGACTTAATCAAATCTCTTTGAAGAACCTGCAAGTGTCCAAGCAGAGATGTCTCAACTTTTCTCTATTCGAAGTGTCTGAATATTTGGTTGTATAAAAGAGGTATGATATATGGAACGACTATCTCATCGACGTTCATTTTGTAATATAGTCAGTTCGTAAGCCCGCGTGGCACCTTTGTATCGAGTTTGTAATATGATGTTCATTATCAATAAATCAAAGTTTCTTCTATACAAATGTGTTCAATTTACTCTGCGTACTCTCCTTGCTGTTGTGTTTCGGATAACCTTATGAAAGTGCCATGTGCGAGCGCAACCTATGCTCGTACGACATCACGCCCGAGGGATGACTATCGATTCTTCGAAATCGGGGCGTGACAGAAGGCTTGTCCTCCTTGACCATAAAGCCAATAACTTAATTCCTAGTCCCTTAACCACTATATCCTCGATCATCTTTAACTTTTGAATCTATCGACTAATTTTCTCAAAGATTTCGTCCTATATTTTTATTCAAGCCTTGAATCTAAAAATCAATTAGTAATAATAATCTTAAACCATCTAATTCTCTTAAAGTAAATCCATCGATATTTCTTAAAATTCTTAAAATTTAAATTCAAGTACACTCTTACCTTAATTTCCTCAAGGTCTTGGTGATCCTTAATTATTCAATCGATCAACTTCGAAATTTCAAAATTTTAACTTTCGTAAACTTCAGATTTTTTTTCCTTAAATTTTTTAGATCGATGATTCGTTCCTTAAACTCAAAATTTAATAAATCCACTAATTGTATCTTAAATCAATATATAGATATATTCCAAATCTTTAAGGCCATTTTCTCCTCAAGTCAAATCTCTATCCTAAAAAAAATTCATTTTATTTCCTAACGTTAACTCAATAACCATAATTGTAACGTCCCAGTCCCAAAATACGTAGGACCAGGATATGGTACATGCCTACAACTCTTCACCAATGGGCCAAATCTCATGGCAAGCCCATTAGCGAAATGCTTAAGCTGTAAATCATGATAACAACCAGAATAATAACATAGGTCACAAGTCACAGCTAATCTCATCCACAAAGAATAATAAGACACAAGATATCAAGTCTAATAAAATAATACTAATGAAAAGATCTGTCCAACATGAAATATAAATAATAACTGTGCGGGTAAGACTTCCCGAAACCACAGTAGAAGGAAATAAAAATAATCATCAACTACAAGTTTGTGAAATGAAAGGAAATAGAGTAGCAAGTCTAAAATAGAGAGACATGTCTCAAGAGAAGTCCTCGGGCACTATCTCGTCCTCCTGCGAAGGTACGTCTCCAATCTCGACTCCTGAACCGTAAACCTTCGGGTAGTCCTCATCTCAAACTAAGCCTGGAGAGATCACCAGGTCCTCATGGGACTAGCAAGATACATAAAATATGCCAAAATATAGCAGTACAAAATATACAAAGAAATAAGAAATAATCAAGAAAAATCAACTGAGGAACAATGAACTAAGATACCAAGATCTAAGATATAAGGAACCTAAGACACTCGCATACCATACTAGTCATGGGTAACTGGTCAAAGCTATAGACTATAGTCAAGGAAAGCACTCCCAATCTATAGTATCTCAATCGTAGTCAAGGCAAGCACTCCCTATCGAGATGTTGCCATTCCTAGTATCAAAGTCGATAATCCTATAAACCGTAGTCAAGGTAAGCACTCACAATCTATATAATGTCACAAGTCAAGTCCTACTTGAGTCAAGTCATGTCAAGTTAGGTCAAATCATACTCAAGTCAAAGGAACAGTGGTGTAGGACTAGACGACTATATTAAGAGACACATATGAAACTAAAGCAGTATAACAAATAGGAAACTCATAATAGAAAAACAAGAACGTGCAGGTAAACTAGAAATATGTAAAAGTAAGACTATAAATTGGATAAGTGAAACTAGACATGGAGTAAAGCAATCATGAATATGAGAAAGAGATCAATAGTGAAGTAATAAGTATGCATATAAAATATACTGTACGAGCTGGCAATGTATACTTGCCTGGTGGTAGCACGTAGAATCAACACTATCTAGTCAATCAACGAGCCACAAAAACCAAACTCCTGCAGATGACTCCGGATGCTAAAACAGACATCACCAACGTATTTGGCATAAGAAAAATATATAAGTTTGACTACCCATAAGTCCAATTCTGGACATAGGGGTAAAACGATAATTTTGGGTCAAAATATTATTCGCCATTGGACCCGCTTTGTACCGAAAAATGTGCCAAAGCCTATGGTCTCAAAAGTCGACAAACTATATACCTATGGGTATAGTTTTTGATACAAACTCAAAGATATGTCCAAATTTTGATTCCGATGAACCGCGCACTAAATCACCCGTTTAGTCGGATCGCAGGCCCGCCAAAATAGCGTTCCGGTCAACCTTCTCAAAATCGGACCAAACTTGGCTCACATGACCAAAAAAATGATATGAGTCCAGTAGCACAAGTTTCATCATGAGGTGACAAACATGCACATAGTAATTGGCTAGTTTGCAAAGAGGCCGATACGATGTTTTTTGACCGATATGTCTCGAATTCGTTGCGCACACGCAACCAATTCGAGTTCCGTCAAAGCACACACGTCTGCAACATCCGTACGCGTCTTTCTATTATCATGGGTTGCGTCCAAGTCTCCCGGTTTGTTGGGACAGACCCCGTATCGGTAAAAATCTTAATTTTCGAAAATAGTTTTTCCAACTTTTTTCTGATTTTTGAGAGCGAATTTCTCGAGATTAAATAGATGAAATTTAAAACTACGAGAAGCCTTTTAAAGCTTTTTAGGTTGTCTTCAACCCTATTTAGGTGGATTTCTAAATTAATTGATGGATTGGTGATTAACTGGCTTCCAAAACAGGGTAAAATTGTTTGTTCACTGTTTTAAATATTTCAAAAAAACTGATATTTTTTGAGTTTTGGAACTCGATTTACAGTCGAACAAACCCGTATCGTATTAAACTAATTAACCAGAATGAATAGGGTTACCTAGACTACTCGTAGGATTTTAAGGAATAAAAAATGGTCGTGTATGCAGGAAGTAACGGGGTCGAGAAGTAGAGTACCTGGCAGAGGAGCACAGTTGCAGTATTCCCTATTTGGCGTGCGTTTGGCCAGCGATGGGCGACTGTACGATGGTTAAGGGCGGCTCATAGGTAGATGGGGGTGCACGCAGGAGGTAGCTGGGGTCGTGAGGGAGGGTGGCAGGTTTGGAGGTAGGCTTTTCTCGATGAATTCCTCCCCCTCTCTCTCTCTCTCTCTCTCTTTCTCTCGGGTTATGTTATATAGGCTGTGTTTTTATTTTGGGGGGGGGGGTCGGGTGAGTTTTTCTTTGGGTCGGGCTTGGAGTAGGGTGTTTGGGCAATACTGTTCCCATAAGGGAACAATATAATTTCTTTTTTTTCTTTCTTTTTATTACCCATTATTTCTATATTTTTTTTACCCATTATTTCTATATATAACTCTCTCTATATATATATATAACTCTCTCTCTCTCTCTCTCTCTCTCTCTATATATATATATATATATATATATATATATATAGAGATAGAGAGAGAGAGAGAGAGAGAGAGAGAGAGAGAGAGAGAGAGAGAGAGAGTTATATATAGAGGGTTATATATATATATATATATATATATATATATATATATATATATATATATATATATATATATATATATATATATATATATATATATATATCTTCTTGATATACATATCTATATAACAATAAATATTCAATGCAACCAAAAGTATCTTAATAATATTTTCCAAGTATAGGGCTTGTACTTAAGAATTTATGTACATGCAATTAATATTTAACCCAAAATACCCAATAATATTTTTATAATTCTAATAACAATAATATTGTTAACAAATTAGGGTAAACCAAAAATAGGGGTACATACCATTATAGTTATAGTCTAAAAATCTCAAAATACCCAAGGATATCTAAGAAAATATTTATCCCATAAATATTACTTGAATATCGAATAATATTGATATCTATGAAATATATAAAATAATTACTTAGGAAAAATATATTTAGTAGATCATTAAAATAAAATATGACATACACTCATAAAATATATCGACACAGACGTATTTGGACACACCGCATGACTACATTGGCTTGAGTTTGGTTCGGGTCTAGTTTGACTAGTTTGACACAATCGGGTCTCCTAACAAGTCAATAATCTAATTAATAAATAATTAAATCGTCCGTGGGGGTTAAGTCACAACTTTGACTGGTTTTCCTAGTTAAAACACACCTATGGCTTGACCTTCCCTACCATGGCTAAAACACTAGTCAAAGCACGCTACTACACAATTCGTGCCAAAATTTCTAGTCATCTTGCACTCCAAAACTTGACTATGACTAAGGTCTTCTATAATAATAATTATTTAATTAAAAATATTTATAAATTCCATAAAATCCTATTTAAGTAAATTAAATAATAAAGGTTAATTCCAAAAATTTAGGGGTGTTACATTCTACCCCCCTTAAAAGAATTTCGTCCTTGAAATTAAAATAACTCACTATGGTAAAGAAAAATGTATCAATAGTCCTAAGATGTCTCTATGGTGTGCTATGTCCCTATGGTTGTTTCTAATAAACAAGTAGTAATCAAGCGTAAACCAATATTCTACTTTCTATACTTATCATAAAATTAAATTATTACCTCTAGTTGCTTCTGGTGTTTCTACTCCGGCTTCAACTGTCATGGCAAAGGCCAGTCCTGGTCGTTGTGCTCCCGCCTGCTGTCTAGCTTGCGCCCAACCTTTTGCGACAATCTCTTTAGATATGTCCCTTCTTGTTACAATACCTACAAACTGGCAGTTCTAGATTTGGATATGGGGCGACTCTTGGTTGCTGAGGTACGACGACGCATCTTTCAGGTCCTCCTGATGATGCTTTTGATGATGGTGTCATGGGCTGCGGTCGCTTCTGGCTGGTCTCATTTTGATGGACTTGCTCTAAACGTCATGCTACGGTAAGAACTCAGGAGTAAGTGGCAGGTGCAGCGGCTCCAATAAGCTCCTATAGCCTGTAGCTTATCCCATCGTAGAACTTCTTGGCCTTATCTTCTTTAGTCTGGATCAATGTAGGTGTGAAGTATCTCAGTCACAAAAACTCGACATTGTACTCTTCTGCCGTCATGCTGCCTTGGATAAGGTGAAGAAATTTGTATCGCAGCTCCGCTTTGAAAGTGGTTAAGATGTACATCTCTTGGTAGAGTTTGGAGAACTTCTCCCAAGTGATATCTGTCCAAGTCTTCGCTCCTCCATAAGCAACCAGTGGTGCGTATTACCGGTCAGCTGCATCCTGACGGTATTCGTCCAACGATCTGTCGGTAACTCGGCTGCCTCCAACAGCTGCTGAATATTGGTGAGCCACTCATAAACTTCGGTGGGCTCTTCCTTGCCCGAAAACTTGGCTGGCTTCAACTGGCAGAAGTTTGTGATAGTTCCTATCGTCGTTTGGGGAACTGGTGGTGTCACCCGCTCTAGTGCTATCAGGATGCGATCCTCGATGCGCTCTGTCTGTCTCTGCTTGACGTCGAACTGGATTTGTTGTTGTGATTGCATCATCACATAGAAGGTATGGAACATCTGTTGGGGATCGATCGCCTATCTAAGCTTGGGAAACACCATCGACAACATCTATGGCAATGATGGCATCGGTGGGATATCCTTTCTCCTGAACCTCGGTGGGTGCAAAGCTGCTGGATCGTCTGGTTGGGTAGAAGAACCTCCAACCAGTAGTGGGGTCTTGTCGACATAAGTCACTATGGCATTCTGTGGAGTAACTACGGGATTCTCATCGCTGGCTTGTGGGTCTATTGTACTACGTGTAAACGAAACTTATAAGCTAAGAGCAAATGATATCAAGCAGGAAGCATAAAGTTTCGAAGCCAATATATGGAAGTCAAGAACGTGAAACAATAGAAATATGTGGATGAGATCCTATGGGTGTAAAACCCTTGAATTTTTTATATATTTTTTAATTATTTAGATGAAGTGGGAATTTTTGGAATTTTATAAGTATTTTTAATTAAATAATTATAGATATGGATGACCTTAACCATGGTTAAGTTTTGGAATATAAGAAGACTAGAAATTTTGGCACAGATAGTATAGTGGTGTGTCTTGAGTAGTGTTTTAGCCATAGTAGGGAGGGCCGAGCCATAGGCGTGTCCTAACTAGGAAAACCAGGCCAATTTAACCACTATAAAAAATTTGATTATTTATTATTAAGTTTATTAACATTTCGGAGACCTGGTTGAACCAAATTAGTCCGAACTGGGCCCAAACCAAAGCCCAGCTCATGTAGGCATGTAGTGAGACCAATTACGGCCATGTAGGCATATTTTGGTAGTTGCAAATATTTTGTATCTATTTCTAGGAATCTATAAGTATTTTATAAATATTTACTGTATATAAATTATAGGTATCATTAATGTTAAAAAGCATTTTACGATATTGGTACAATTTTCTAGGGTAAGATAAAGAGTGAGTAGGATTCGTTCACCAAAACTATTATAAGGTATTTTGGTTGTTATTAGGATTATTATTATTAATGTTATTGCTGTGGTTATTTAATAAGAACAATTATGGTTATGGTTATTTTTACTTTATATATATATATATATATATATATATATTTACATATGACCATAAATATGTTCTAGACTAGACAAGGATAACATGGAGTCTTAATTAGATTTTTGAGGATATTATATAAAGATATTGAGTGTATTTGTATTTATATAGAATATATATGAATATAACTAAATATAGCTAAAGGATAATACTAAATAAGAGGAAGAAAAAATAAATCAACAAAACCCCTCAATTTCTCACAAGAAATTCCAAGAAATTTCTTGCGAGAAAAAAATTCCATATAACCCGCGAACAACCCAACCAACTGAGTCCCCGACCCTATATATAATATACACAAAGGGAAAAAAGGGGATAAACAAAAAAAAATGAATAAACCCTAACCCTTAACCCAGCGACACGGTCATCCCCTTGGCGGCCACCCGCCACTGCTGTGCGCGGCCAGAGCCACCGCAGACATACGTGCACAGCAGTTGCAGCGGCAACAGCAAGCAGCAAGGGCAACAACAATGGCTGCTACGGTGCCAACTTCGGAGTAAGTTTTCATCCTCCTCGTTCAACGAAATTTAATTCTGTAAAATTTTATAGGAAGCCTACATAACCAACTAGAAGCCCTATCATTTAGGTTTCGACATAAAGAATCGATCAGCCCACAAATTTGACACGAAGGTTAAGAAAAACTGTCCCGAAAAAGGACATACAACCGATCTAGGTACCCCTGTTTGGGAGCAAATCCCGAACAATCCAGTAAGCTTCTGTCAAAAGTTATTAAAGGAAAATTTAGACCACATATAGGCCTACCAAACCTTTCTGATAGATTAAATTTAAGTTTATTAGATGTAAATAAATTTGATTACAAAGTTTGCCCAAAAACAGTTTTCAAACATTAAAATTTTATAAAAATCACCGATACGGCGTGCGTCCCGACAAACCGGGCGACGTGGTCATAACCCATAAGCTTCGAAAGACGCGTATGGATGTTGTCGATGTGTGGGAACTGACGGAACTCAATTTTGTTGTACGTGCGCGACGAAATCGATACGTATCTGTCAAGATACTCCCGTCGATATTTTACAAACTTGGCCATAACTTAATGTACGTTTCTCGTATCGAGACGAAACTTACACCAACAGGACCGTATCGAAATTTTGGTCTTGTGTGCCAAGTTTGGTCCGATTCTGAGAAGGTCGACCGAAACTCCTATTTGGCGGGCCCGCGACCCGATCCAATGGGCAAAATTGTACACGGCCCGTCGAAATCCAACTTTGGACATACAGTTGGGTTCGCCTCCTCAAATTGGACCCACATACTTGTAGTTTGACGACTTTAGAGATCGTAAATACTAGCACGCATTTCGGTACAAAACGGGTCCAACGACGGACATCGTTTTGACCTAAAATTACATTTTTGCCCCTGTTCCAGAATTGGACTTTGGACAGGCATTTTCTAGATATATCTTTTACACCAGGAACGTTCTTGATGTTTTTTTCAGCATCCGGAGCTGTTCGTGGATTTTGAGATTCATTGCTGACGTACTTGATTGTTGGAGTGCCATTCCCGCACCGCCAAGCAAGATACCTTGCCTCCTTACTCTGTGATTTACTTATTCTTATTTTTAGTTATTTATATTCAGTATTACTTATCTATTTTTAGTATTATATTAATGTGCGTCCAAGTCACACTTGGGTGCAAGCGACTGTATCAATCGTTTTACTAGTTTTGTTCTATTTTCTTGCATTGACTTAGACTAGTGACCACCTATTGGTGATGAGGTATTGGTATATCTCATATGGCCTTGACACATGCTTTATCACATATTGTGAGTCATATATAGGACAAGTACTCGTGTAGTCGGCTAGCCACCGATACGTATGAGGCCTGGGACGGTTAGGAGTAACTGCCAATAGAATTGCATGCTAGTGGACTTGGCAGTTACTAGAGGTTCCTATGGAACATGGATGTGACCCTATTAGACATTGGATGGGGAGGACAGTTCTTTAAAGTATGGGCCACGTATGCACTTTTCTATTCCTGATCCTGCTGGCCTCTGACATTCGATTGGGACCATACCTGAGTTTCCTGTACCTGTAGCAAGAGTGCCCATGCGTTGAAGGTTTGTTCTTAACTGTATTATCACTATAGAACTGGTAGGCACCCTATTGCATGCATCCTTTTATTTTCTATTATATATCACAGTTTATATGGCATGTTTTTTATGTATCTTACTACATCCCTCTGAGGACCTAGTGATCTTTCCAGGTGTGTGCTTTCATGTCTTTTCACAGGTGCTCTAGCTAAGGCCATGATCTAATCTATTTTTTCGAGGATGATTGCTCTTTGTTCGCCTTTGCTTCGCTCGACAAATCCTTACATCATTTATGTATTCTTTTCATTAAATTGGTTGGTAGTGGATTTGTCTCCGTCCAACGTCTTGTACAAAATAATAATCCATGAGTTGGTTTATATCACTATTCTTTTGATTTTGTGGATGAGATTTAGTTACCATGGTTTACTGTATTTTACAGCTTATGTATACATACGCAGATTTCATATATTGGAGTATACTTCGTATGTATGTAGCTGGCATGTCTACGTTCTTAGTTTTATGTATTTTGGGACTGGGGCGTTACATATTTTTGTGGTAGTCCATGCAGGTCAAGTTTATCACTTCGGTTATGTTACTGTACCGATGTGAGCCTGCACATAGGATTAGAGTCTAGGTATCTCAACTACATGCTTGATCTCTTCCCTTGATTCCAATTTCGAACTCTCGTCCGATTACCTTGATTTCTTTCTGTTCGATTCCTTTCCATTGAAAATATTATCTTTTCCCCTTAGTGCTTGATAAAGAGGTTAGAAGATAACTCATGTTAAGGTATATATGTTATATTGTTCAAGTTACTCTACTAGTTGAATGCTTATAAGTCAGATAGAATATCGCATGACTTATCAATCTTTTGTCCTCGCAAACCATTAAAGAGGATACTAAGAGGATTACCATGACTACAAAGCTTAGAGATTCATATCCCTTTTGGTCGAGAAAAACTTTAGAGAAGAAGACAGTAGTACGATAGTATAGGCAGGAACACTGGACAAGGCTTAGATTCTCAGGGAACTTGGGCTACCTAGACTTTTCTTTCATCAATATCTAGTGTACTTATATTTTTGGAACTATCTTTGCTAACGCCGCTATAATAGCTTAGTTTTTGCAAGCTTATTCTTTATCGAGCTTGTTCAGGACATATGTATACTGGGGACGCCCACTAACATATTGCCTAATCAGAATCATTATATGATGGTCTGATCAACCGTAGTGCACCTGGTTCACTCTTCATATGATTATTCCACGTGGATTGAGATATATAGGTATCTAGGATCTCATCTGCGATTGCATTGACAATTCCCTCTTGAATTATTCATTCGCCTTTGAAATTGAGTATTTATATTCCATAACATCTTCTTGGAACTTCTTATGGTTTTCGTCTTTCATTAACTTGGAAAGACAAATGCTCGTATTTGATAGATAGATATAGAGTATCCTCCATGGCTATGATAGTTGTATACACAAGCATAGCTACCATCGGCCCGCAATGTGACTACAACCTTGCCTTGAGTTACACGTTTCTCCCCTCGACCCTAAAAATTTCTATCATAACCTTCTAGTCATTGAATTTGAGAATGATTAGGATCTTATCCTTGGTCAAAACACCAACCTAGGAGATCTGTTCTCAAGGAACAAATTATTGGGTGTCCCTAATTGTTTTCTTGATTCTTGCTTTAACTAGCAACCCTTATGCCTTAACCCAACCCTTACCCGACCAAATCCACAGTTTAGACATGAGGAAAATAGACAGAAACAAAGACAAGCATTTACTATGACTATGATAGATACCTATTCCGAGATTTGGGATCCAACATGTTTATTCTAGGTATAAAATTTTATTATTAAAGACGTGACTTAGCATTAGAACAACACCTTCACCAGCTTGGCCAATATCTGTAGCATGATGCTCCATCATATTGATTCACTAGTTGTCAACAACAATGCATGAGCACTATGAGCAACACCATTAGAAACCTTATGACTATAGTCTGACCGACTTAACCCAAATAGAAATTTATGACCTAGTTGTTGAGATATTTTGTTACCCCCATCGTTAACTCTCATATACTATGGACAAGTGGATCATTCTATTTTATCAACTCATGTATCATTGTACGCAATCAATTCCATTTATTAGAAATAAGGGTACGGTCCTCGAAGTTGATTAATATTACCATATCATGTTATCGGTCACATTATGCCTTATTATTACCAAAGATCAAGGTACGATGTTGCGACTCGAATATTCCTAATCTTATTATTCCTAAAACCATGTCCTAGTCTCTAGAATGAATAGGTTGTACACCATTCTAAATTTGTGGAATTATGGGATCACCGAATGATTGAGGTAAATTGGTCCTCACTAGGATAATAAATTAGTGACTCATGAACTCCTACTTTCTATCTAGATCATTTGGCATCCCCGACCGTGACATGGACATTCGGAGCACGAGACCAGCTGTTACCTTCCAACAATTTTTATATACAAGACCTAGAGGACTCCACCTTCATGAAGACATATCATGTTCCACCAAAACATGCTCCCTTGTACTCTATTTTTATGATGCGACTTTCGAGTCAAAAAGGCTAGTTATAACCCCTACTATAATCCCGATGTACTTTTCAACTGCAATTAGAGATCCAACATTGACTCAAATCTTTTGGCCTAATATATGGTTGTGATCTACCCGAAGCCCCCTACGCATATGTCACTAGTGTGCCACTCAATAGAGGCCCCTTGTGCTACTTAAACCCAAAAGTCACAGAAGGCATATTTTGGGCTTAAGGAACCTAGTTAACCACCCAACAGGCAAATAGCCCAACCACTGGAGTTGGAACCTATTCTACGTTACCCTAACCTAATAGAGATGGTTTAAATTGATTCTACGAGATATTGTCCAGCCACTATAGATTAAAATCTAAGGTTTATGCTATCAAGGATTGAAGTCCAATTAGGGAACCCATTGAGACTCAGTTAACCCATCCTTGCCTATGGCCATATTGGACTATAAAATCAAATTTATGAAATAGGTACCTACACCCATTAAGTAGCCTCCATCTTTTGGTCCTCTAAATTCCTCTTCCATAAATCCCGTAACCACATCTCCTCGTAGCCAATGATATGCTATGTCTGGAATCCTGTTGTACCAACTTGTTTTTGGTTATACTTAACTAAGACCTTCCTAGTGCCTTGATGAATCATGGTCAATACATAGGCAATTTTAAATGAGTAATACCTAGGTTTCCCATAGAGTCCATGACTACGAACAGAAGTAACTTATATCCTCAACATCTTCTTAAAATTTGACCTTCTTAGAAACCCTTCTATTGTGCTTCTCACAATTAACCAAGTTCTGTAAGAACCTTGAGCTTAGTAACCCAATCTTTTAGGATGGGATGCCATCCGTGATTGTTCTTTACATCAGTTTCAAAATTGCGGCATGATCTTCATACTGTATTTTATATCCCTTTGCACATGCGTTAAATAACCGCGGTAAAACTTATAACCTTAAATTCTTCAAATACATTCTATCCAAATCATGCCTTATTTAAATCGAGAATAAGATTTTTGAGGTGTACAGATTCCAAGCCTCTAAAGACTGTAGGGTTCTTGAATTGGAAAATGATTGGGATTGATTGGCTCTAATTGAACTGATAAATAGTGGTTCATGGCGCCCATACCTACCCGTACCATTTAATAACCTCGACCGCGACTTTGATACTTGGAGCACAACACAAACTTTTTACTTCTAACAAACTCCACGCTCATAAGCTAGACAAGCCACTCTACACACATGTCATACATGTCCCACACGCACTTGTCACTATGACTTAAAGAACCCGTACACTTATCTAATCATATTCTAAAGAAAGGTTCTGCACCTACCACTGATTTTTAACTTTTGGCCATAAATTCTTCTCTCCCTAAGTTCTTCAACCTCATCTCTAGTTACCCGTGTTAAGCGAGGACCCCAAACCCACTGTACCAATACGTTATAGTTATATTCACATAAGATGTTCCTACCAGCTCCCATAGGAAGACAATGCTAAATTGTAATCATTTTCTTGTAGCAGTTGTTGACCAAGAATGTGGTGGCAATACCCAGGCTTCCCTTAGGACCCTCGACTGTGGGCATGAGTGCCAATCTCCTCATGTTTTTCTTTTATTAGAATTTGACTTCCTAGAAGCCTTATAACGACGATTTTCATGATTAGCCAACCCTTATAAGTTGGGTAGGGCCTTGAACCAAGAATACCCTACCTTATAGATTATGATGCTAATTTGGGTTCTGTAATAACCACCTCCTCCATCGTTCCGGAAATCGAGTTACGAATTGACATACCTGCCCTCCCTTGTATTAACTCTCATTTGTTATTAAATATTAAGATTATTTTAATTTCGAGGAAGAAATTTCTTTAAGTTGGATAGGATGTAAAATCCTTGAATTTTTTTATATATATTTCTTTAATTATTTGAATGAAGTAGAAATTTTTGGAATTTTATAAGTATTTTTAATTAAATAATTATATATATATGGATGACCTTAGCCATGGTTAAGTTTTGGAATACAAAAAGACTAGAAATTTTGGCACAGATAGTATAGTGGTGTGTCTTGAGTAGTGTTTTAGCCAGTAGGGAGGGCCGAGCCATAGGCGTATCATAACTAGAAAAACCAGGCCAAGTTGCGATTTAACCACTATAAAAAATTTGAGTATTTATTATTAAATTTATTGACTTCTAGGAGACCCGGTTGAACCAAATTAGTCCGAACTGGGCCCAAACCAAAGCCCAGCTCTTGTAGGCATGTAGTGAGACCAATTACGACCATGTAGGCATATTTTGGTAGTTGCAAATATTTTGTATCTATTTCTAGGAATCTGTAAGTATTTTATAAATATTTACTGCATGTACATTATAGGTATCATTAATGTTAAAAAACATTTTACAATATTGGTATGATTTTCTAGGGCCAGATAAAGAGTGAGTAGGATTCGTTCACTAAAACTATTATAAGGTATTTTGGTTGTTATTAGGATTATTATTATTAATGTTTTTGCTGTGGTTATTTAATAAGATCAATTATGGTTATGGTTATTTTTACTTTACATATATATATTTACATATGACCATAAATAGGTCCTAGACTAGACAAGGATAACATGGAGTCTTAATTAGATTTTTGAGGATATTATATAAAGATATTGAGTGTATCTGTATTTATATAGAATATATATGAATATAACTAAATACAGCTAAAGGATAATACTAAATAAGAGGAAAAAAAAACAAATCAACAAAACTTCTCAATTTCTCGCGATAAATTCCAAGGAATTTCTCGCGAGAACAAAATTCCCTATAACCCACGAACAACCCAGCCAACTGAGTCCTCGACCCTATATATAATATACACAGAGGAAAAAAAAGGGGAGAAACAAAAAAAAAACGAATAAACCCTAACCCTTCACCCAGCGACACCGCCGACCCCTGGGCGGCCACCCGCCGCCGGCGCCACTGCCGTGCGCGACCAGAGCTGTCGCAGACGCGTGCGCACAGCAGTTGCAGCGACAACAACAAGCAGCAACAATAGATGCCACGACGCCAACTTCGGAGTAAGTTTTCATCCTCCTCGTTCAACAAAATTTAATTTCGTAAAATTTTATAGGAAGCCTAAATGACCAACTAAAAGCCCTATCAGCCCACAAATTTGACACGAAGGTGAAGAAAAACTATCCCAAAACAGGACATACAACAGATCCAGGTACCCCTGTTTAGGAGCAAATCCTGGGCAATCCAGTAAGCTTCTGTCAAAAGTTGTTATAGGAAATTTTAGACCACATATAGGCCTACCAAACCTTTTTGATATATTAAATTTAAGTTTACTAGATGTAAATAAATTTGATTCCAAAGTTTGCCCAAAAACAATTTCCAAAAATTAAAATTTTATGAAAAATCACCGATAATGCGTGCGTCCCGACAAACCCGGCGACGTGGTCGCAACCTATAAGCTTCGAAAGGCGCGTATGGATGTTGTCGACGTGTGGAAACTGGCGGAACTCGATTTCGTTGTGCGTGTACGACGAAATCGATGCGTATCCGTCAAGATACTCCCGTATCGACATTTTGTAAACTTGGCCATAACTTTGTGTACGTTTGTCGTATCAAGATGAAACTTGTGCCAACAGGACCGTATTGAAATTTTGGTCCCGTGTACCAAATTTGGTCGAATTCTGAGAAGGTCGACCGAAACGCCTATTTGGCAGGCCCACGACCCAATCCATTGGGCAAAATTGTACACGGCCCGCCGGAATCCAACTTTGGACATATGGTTGGGTTCGTCTCCTCAAACCAGACCCGTAGACATGTAGTTTGATGACTTTAGAGATCGTAGATACTGGTACGTATTTCGGTGCAAAACGGGTCCAACGACGGACATCGTTGTGACCCAAAATTATGATTTTGTCCCTGTTCCAGAATTGGACTTTTGGATAGGCATTTCCTAGATATATCTTTTACACCAGGAATGTTCTTGATGTTTGTTTCAGCATCCGGAGTCGTTCGTGGATTTTGAGATTCATTGCTGACGCACTTGATTGTTGGATTGCCATTCCCGTACCGCTAGGCAAGATACCTTGCCACCTTACTCTGTGATTTACTTATTCTTATTTTCAATTATTTATATCCAGTATTACTTATCAATTGTTAGTATTATATCACTGTGCGTCCAAGTCACACTTGGGTGCAAGCGACTATATCAGTCGTTTTACTTGTTTTATTCTATTTTCTTGCATTGACTTAGACTAGTGACCACCCATTGGTGATGAGGTATTGGTATATCTCATATGGCCTTGACACATGCTTTATCACGTATGAGGCGTGTGACGGTTAGGAGTAACTGCCAATATAATTGCATGCTAGTGGACTTGGCAGTAATTAGAGGTTCCTTTGGGACATGGATGTGACCCTATTAGGCATTGGGTGGGGAGGACAGTTCCTTAACGTATGGGCCACGTATGCACTTTCCTATTCCTGATCCTGTTGGCCTCTAATATTCAATGAATGTTATGCTTTGAGGTCCCTGGTATCCTGGTGGGACCATACCTGAGTTTCCTGTACCTGTAGCCAGAGTGCCCATGCATTGAAGGTTTGTTTTTAACTGCATTATCACTGTAGAACTGGTAGGCACCCTATTTCATGCATCCTTTTATTTTCTATTATATATCACAGTTTGTATGGCATGTTCTTTATGGATCTTGTTACGTCCCTCTGAGGACCTGGTGATCTCTCCAGGTGTGTGTTTTCATGTCTTTTCGCAGGTGCTCTAGCCAAGGCCATGATCTACTCTATTTCTTCGAGGCTGATTGCTCTTGGTTTGCCTTTGCTTCTTTCGACAAATCCTTACATCATTTATGTATTCTTCTCATTAAATTGGTTGGTAGTGGATTTGTCTCTGCCCAACGACTTGTACAAAATAATAATCCATGAATTGGTTTATATCACTATTCTTTTGATTTTGTGGATGAGATTTAGTTACCATAGTTTACTGCATTTTACAGCTTATGTATACATACGCGGGTTTCATATATTGGAGTATACTTCGTATGTATGCAGCTGGCATGTCTACGTTCCTAGTTCTATGTATTTTGGGACTGGGGCATTACAATGGGTCTTTTCTATCCAATTTGCAGGCTCACGTCAGTACAATAATGTAACATAAGTGATTAACGTAAACCTGCATGGGCCGCCACAAAAATATGTAACGCTCCAGTCCCAAAATACATAGGACCAGGATATGGTACATGCCAGCAACACTTCACCAATGGGCCAAATCTCATAGAAAGTCTATTAGCAAAATGCTTAAGCTGTAAATCATGATAACAACCAGAATAATAGCATAGGTCACAGGTCACAGCTAATCTCAGCCACAAAGAATAATAAGACACAAGATTGTAGAAGCATGAAAATTTCAGCGATAAAGCCTTATACGTCCAAGCCAATGAGGACATATGCGTCCAAGTCATCCTGTGAAGCTCTATGCGCCCAACTCACCCTATGAAGCTCTATGCGCCCAAGTCATCTTGTGAAGTTCTATGCGCCCAAGACAAGCTCCCCCAGAAAAAGGGTGTATAGCCCTGTTTCAGGCTATGCGCCCAAGCCAGAATAGCCCCTGACTTGGTCAAAGCCACGATCAAAACGTGCATCGAAGCGTACGGCCACGTCAGTCTCCACGAGCAGTCGTGCACCGAAGCATGCGGCCACGTCAGCACCACGATCAACCCACAACCACGCAACTTGCATGCGCCTACATCCTATGTGCCCAAAGCAAGACCATGCGCCCACATAAAAACTAGTATGTTTTCTCATGTGGGCGTATAACACCATTCCAGCTCAAGAACGACTATAAAAAGGGGCCTCATCCCTCTTCAAAACACAGAACGGAGAGCATTTTCAAGAGCCAAATTGTTGCACTTCTTGCCAGTGAGCCGAGAGTTAGCAATTTTTTTAGGTTTTCTCCCACTTTTGTAATCCGAGTGTCAACAGAGTAAAGGAGCAACTGACGCTCGATCTCCATCGTCCCATTCTCCAGAATTCTTTTTTTGTACTCGGGGATTCTCAGCACAGGATTTCTCAGGCGTACTTGATTTGTGGTGCCTTGCACCAATAAAGAAAAGACAGTGTTTCTTCTTCTTTTTGCGTGTGTCCACAAAAATGACAACTCTGCTAGGGACTACCTTTTCCTCTGACAAGAAGGTGGTGATGCAATCCTATACCGACAAAGTGTGGGGCACTCAGAAGATGCTGATCGTAAAGTTCGATCAGCAGGCGTTCGAAGAGATGCTCTCGAGGGACGGCTCTACTCCCTCAAAATCAGCAAAGCCAAACAAGTCTCACAAGACTTGGCTTCGAAGGCTCGTTGTACATATCCTGCTAGTATCATAGCAGATATGCAACTGGAGGACACTGTCACATGGGCGCATGGCTCTGCCACAGAAGCTCCCCAGATGAAGAAGGCTCACACCATTCTGGGCTCTACTAGCCCAGCGACTTCTCTCTTGTGTAACCAACAATAGAGTGTTCGACGCTCGAGACTTGGCAAAGAAAAGCACTACGATGCCAAGAATCGGAGTGTTCGATACTCTGGGCAAACCCAACGAGGCTCACAAATGAAGTAGGCGAAGCTGGGAGAAAACAATACTGCTCCACCAAGCATACGCCTAAAGCTATGCGCCCAAGGGGGTGTATGGGCGCATAATTCTAATCAGAAGGCTTCTGTCTTCGACAGATTAGGCATCCAGATCATGCGCCCAAGGCTATGCGCCCAGGATCACTTGATCCATTCTATGCGCCCACATCAAAGAAGCTCAGACATGCTGCCAAGAAGCATGCGCCCAAAGCCAGTCTCCAAGGCCTATGCGCCTACAGCAAAAAGACAGGCCCCAACGCGTATAGCACGTGACTGTCTTCAAGGACATCACAGAACTTAGGTGTAGGGGTTGTCCTGCATGTGAACTAAGTCTGGATGCGCCAACTCTCCTTACAAACCTGCATGCAAAGCTCGACGATGCATGCAACATGGCTTTTAAAGCAAAACTCCCTTCTGCTGACTTATGCGACATGATAAATCATAAGCGTAAAGCGAGGGAGGACATAATAATTCATGGTGCACATCTGTGCACCAGTATTGTCATCAACTGTTGCTGCTCTAAAGCAACAATAGTACCTCAGAGACAGTCCGTGTTTCGACGGCTGTATTTCTCTGACGATGAAAAGCCGCTGTGTGTCTCATCCATCATGGCTTCAAGGGGTCCCCCTTATGGAAGCCCCAATCAAAGGCGGTGGACCACGAACCCAACTTTCTTTCTCAGTTTTACGATAAGAAGGAGAAGAAGTCTACCAATAGATGGCCAGCAGGCTGTCACATCTGAATGAGTCTATATGGGTACTCGGTCAAAGACGAGATCTCGTATAGATAACGAAGACTCCCAAGCTGGGGGTAGTATTTCCTCAGAGTCTGAAGCAGATGACATTCACACTGGGGGTAGCCTTCCAGAGGACGATGATCCCTCCGTGTCTGATGGCGACTATCTACCTCCTCTACCTGTAGATGAGGGACTTGTCAACTCAGAGACAGACAATATCAGCACCAGTTGTACTGTTTTCTCTGTTCATCCTCGTATGTTATCTACATACATGGCAGATGGAGAAAGACCTGAAGAAGCCAGTGATCAAACCAACAAACGGCTAGAGGGTCTTGAAACAACATTCGCCAATATCACTGATATGCTTAACAGTATCATGGCGGTCCAAGCTGCTGGGGCTGTTCCTCCACCTCAACAAAACGTCTTGGCTCACGCTAGTCCAGCTCATAGCAACAACCCTCCTTAACTACAAAAGGAGTATCATTCCGTTGTGCCTCCCCCAAATATTGCAAATGCTGGGGATGGTCCTTCGCCAACGACACTTGGCAATCATTCAGCAGCCGTTTCCCAACACCTGCTTAATCAACAGGATGCAATTGATTCCCTGGTCGCCCGTCTCGACACCATCTTATACAAAGACGAGGTTCAGAAGATGGGGATATCTCAATCTTATCCTTCTGAATGGGAGAATGCTACTTGCCCTCCTAACTACAAGCCGCTGATGCTAAATTCATTTGACGGGTTGACTTTTCCTCGTCAACACATGACATACTTCAACACGCAGACTCTACACTTACCCAAGGACGATCCGTTCTTATCAAAGTTGTTTATTAGCACCTTGCAGGGGGTAGCTTTTGAATAGTTCTGTAGTCTGCCTGAGGGTTTTATCAATTCGTTTAAAGTCTTGGAGAGGTTGTTCCTCAACAGGTTTTACGAGAGTGGCATACATGTTAGTATGTCCACCCTCATCGAGACCAAGCAAAGGAGGACTGAGTCTGTCATTGCCTTTATCGAACGCTTTAGGCGGTTAGCACTGAAGATGCCCTTCGGCATACCAGACTCAGAACTTATGGATACTTGTCGACATAACTTCCTTCCTATAGTGAAGTTCTTTTTGGGTATACATAAGTATGATGCATTGCTCGCTTTCATTGGGGCCACTGACGCTGCTGAAAATGACGTTCCTAATTTGGAATTACTGGTGTTGAAAACACCCAAATCCGAAGACAAGGGCAAGCATCCTCAAACTATCCCTGTCCGTGGGGGTAAAGGAAAAGAAGTCTTGAAGGTCGACACTTCCAAAGGGGCTTCCAATTCTCAGGACGCCTCCGACAAGCCTAAGGAGACCTTCCCCTTTGACGAAGACGATGTCATTACCATTTTTCATACATTAACAAAGGGTAATAAACCGACATTGCCTCCACCACGACGTCCTGGAGAGGCGAACCAACTCAACGATCCCAAGTACTGTCTCTATCATCAGTACGTGCATTATTCCATAAAGGACTGCATCGTCCTGAAGAAGAAGATACAACAGCTTATCGACAGCCAAGTGATCAACCTCAAAGCTGAAGACAAGGACGTATCTTCTAACATGATCTCTATTTAGTTTGGTGACTTTCCTCCCGTAGAAGTCCCAAACGGCGTAGTCCCGATCCCCAAGGCAATAATGGAAGTCGTCAACCTACCGCCACCTCGCAACTCAACCTTGGTGGCACTCACGACTGAATGTGGTGAGATCATGTGGGTCCATCCGGACCTTGTGAAAGAAATGACGCAGGGGGTGGTATCTCCCAAAGCAAAAAAGGGCAAGAAATACAAGTCATGCCATATGGTGTCTGCTCTTATCTACGAAGTTCTATCTGGCGAGACGCGATCGAAGAAGGCTTATCTTCAGACGTGCGATCCCGCACAAGAAGAAGCAGTACCTTCTCAAACTCCTGCTGCCCCCACAAGCTCAGAAGCCGGCCCATCTAAGCCTTCAACTACCGACAAAGCCAAGCAGAAGGAGACACTGTTTGACAAGTCTCTGAAGGCGCCAGCTCCCGAAGGCATGGATCGGCCCTACAACTTTGACATACTGGCACAACTGGCCAATACACCTGCCAGGTTGTCTCTGTTCGATCTATTTCGACTCTCTAAAGAAATGCGGAAAGCCTTAAGTGTGGCATTACTATATGCCGACTCTTATCTCGCTGAAGTCAAAGCCCCCGCTGAAGACCCTGTCTCCTGTCCTCACTGCCACAATACTATGGAAGTGGTGCCCAATATCACCTTTTCACAGACGGATGTGCTACTAAAAAATATTCGTCATGATAGACCCCTGTACTATACAGGGTATATCGGGGCGATCAAGGTGGACCGCATGCACATCGATCCAGGATCCTCCCTCAGCATCATTTCTAGAAGTTTGCTTCAAATTCTAGGAATCCCTCTGCACAAGCTATCTACAACCAATACAATAATCATGGCTTTCAATGCTGGTCGAAGCCACCCGCTGGGCAAGATCCGTCTTAAGTGCCAGATCGGTGATCTCCGAACGGAGGTTTCCTGCTATGTGATCGATGCCAATGTATCCTACAACATCTTGTTGGGACAACCATGGATACATGAGAACATGATCGTTCCTTCCACACTTTACCAGTGCTTCAAGTACGTCAACAGCGACGGTGTCGTGAAGACGGAGTTTGCCGATGTCGATCCTTTTAAGGGCATCGAAGCCTACTATGGAGATTCGGTACTTTACCAATCTCAGCCCCCCAAGGATGACGGCAACGAAGCTGACAATGATGCTGAAGCAAGTTCATCCTCCAATGATGGTCCCCTGATTATCCGAGTCAAAGGACGTACTACTCCAAAAAGTACTCTGAAGCCTCTCACAATCTAGGTAAAAAAGAAGAACCCTGACAAGGTCAAACCATTGACCATCACTCTCCGCAAGACACCTCGGGAGGAACCTGCTAAAGTCCGTCCTCCCAATCCTGAAGAATTACCCTACGTGGTGAACTTGGCCAAGACTGTGGCTCCTCTTCCAGATGTTGCTCCTCTCAATGAGTATATTAATACTCATAATAATGTACCTTCAGCGGATGATGTTATCCCGGAAGAAGAACTTGCATATTTTTTTAGTAAAGGTTTATCTTTGAATTACTCCGATGTCTATCAATCTGTAAACCACTACATAGATACGATATATGATCTAGAGCACGGCATAGGATCACACCTCTGCATGTCGGTCACGACGCCTCACCTACGGGAAAAAGTTTACCCAGAAGATATCCACTACTTCATCGTTCCAGCCAGAAAGAAGGGCGAAGAACTAATCATCTTTGGTCGAATAATTGGCGAAAGAAAGTTCGTATCGGACTATACTTCTCCCAAGCACGACACAGAAGCTGATTATGACTCTAGAAAATGCAACTTTTTCGATATAGTTGGCAGGCCAAGAATATCATCCAGAATATGGGATATGACATCAAAAGCAACTTGGGGCTAAATTACGGCCGGGGACGACGGTTTCCAATACGACACTTTGCTCCTCCTGGCAAACCCGAGAACTACTATCAACGAAACGGTGTTGGTTTGGGTTATGTCACTCCTCCAACAACTCCCGAAAGATTAGATGATGAAGCGGATCGTTGTTCTTATTCTTCTGATTCCTGCCTCTGGGACTCAGACTCTAGCATTGGCGACGTGTTCAAAGCAACTCTGTCCGTCAACATGGTTTCAGTTGACCAAATTTCGGACGATGTACAATCAATCGAGCTTGAACAATGGGCTCAAAAGATGGATACTAGGTGGGAGCTGCGCTTCGAATAATGTAAACCACCTACCGAAGACGAAGTCATCCAAGTAAATTTAGGAGATGACTCATCTTTTAAACCAATCTTCATCAGCAAAAGTCTATTTGTCGATGAACGACAATCTCTTAAATAGCTTATAAGAGAATACATCGATGTCTTTGCATGGAGCTATGAAGACATGCCAGGCCTGGACCCTAAAGTCGCCATGCACCGCCTGAATATTTCGTCTAAAGCTAAGCCAGTGAAGCAGCAACAACGACGATTACAGATGTCATGGAGGCCATCGAGAATGAAGTCAAGAAGCTCATTGCCAGTGGATTCATTCACGAAGAACAACACCCTGACTGGGTGGCCAGCATTGTTTCAATCATAAAAAAGAATGGTAAAGTTCGAGTCTGTATCGATTATCGTAATTTGAACTCTGCATGCCCGAAAGACGAGTTCCCTCTACCGATCACCGACGTAATGATCGACAATACTAGCGGCTTCGAGCGGATATCCTTCATGGATGGGTTCTCAGGCTATAACCAGATCAAGATGTTCCCCGACGATGAGAAGCACACATCTTTTCGAACTCCGTTAGGGGTATACTGCTATACGGTGATGCCTTTTGGATTGAAGAATGTAGGGGCGACATACCAGCGAGCCATGAACACAATTTTTGTGATCATTTGCGTAAAACTGTGGAGTGCTATGTAGACGATATTGCAGTTAAAATTTGTCTCAACGGCAACCACCTCCAAGACTTGAGAACGGTGTTCGAACTAATACGTGTTCACCAACTCAAGATGAATCCAACCAAGTCTTTTCTGGGAGTCTCCAGCGGCAAGTTCCTTGGTTTCGTCATCACTTCAAAGGGTATACATCTTGACCCAGAGAAAGTGAAGGCTATCCTCGATATGCATCCTCCAAGAAGCCCCAAAGAGCAACGCGGCCATGGACATGCAATCTACTATCTCAGCCGCACAATGGTGGGTGCCGAACATAGATACACACCTGTGGAGAAGGAATGCCTTGTACTGGTATTTGCCATCCAGAAGACATGCCATTATGTGTCTGGGCAGACTATCCACGTCATATCTAAAGTCAATACTCTCAGAATACTCATGACTAAACCGGGTTCTCTCAATTCCCGTTTAGCTTCATAGACAATGCTGTTGACTCCATACGATATGCTCTTCGATCCTCAGAAGGCAGTAAAAGGCTAAACATTAGTTGATTTCCTAGCAGCTTATCTGGTGCCAGAATCTTCCAAACTCTACGAAAAAATCTCTGATGAAGTAGTGGAGTCTAACACTGCAACTGAAGAAATCCCCATTTGGCGAATGTTCTTTGACGGTGCATCAAGAACATGACCTAAAGAAAATATTATAGCCGGAGTAGGCATCGTGCTCGTGTCACCTGATCATCTGGTTATATATCGTGCATATTCTCTCGTGGAAACATGCACCAACAATGTGGCCAAATATAATGCCCTATTAATCGGCCTGCAATTGGCAAAGCAATTAGGAGTTGACTATCTAGAAGCTTACGGTGATTCCAAACTAATAGTTAGTCAAGTCCGAGGGGATTATGAAGTTCGTCATGAAGATCTCATCCTCTATCACAGAGCAGCAATTGAGTTGGCATCTACTTTCGTTGGATTCTTCATCGAGCACGTGTCTCGACTACAGAATATAGAAGCAGATGCTCTAGCCGGTCTTGCTGCTTCCTTGACCGCCCCTATCAATACTCAGCAGTCGATCACAGTGTCTGGTCGAGAACTATTATGTGTGAAAAATACCTTGCATATTCATCACAGTTACACAATGGAAACAAACGTCTATGTTAAAGACTGGAGGTTTCCTTTCATAGACTACGCCGTCTATGGAATCCTCCTCGAGGACCTGAAGGAAGCAGTGTCTATCCAAAGGCGATCCCTTAGATTTTACTGCGACGCAGCTACCAAGATGCTGTGCCGACGCTCTTACATGAGCTACTGTTACGATGTTTATCAAACACAGAAGCCAAACATGCAGTCCGGGAGGCTCACGATGGAGTTTGTGGTACACATCAACCATGCCCCAAATTACAAGATCGCCTCAAACGAATGGGTTATTATTAGCCCACGATGATAGCAGATGCTGTTAAATATACAAAAAAGTATAGAGCCTGTCAGTTCCATACCGATTTCATTCATCAACCTTCAGAGTTTTTACACCCGACGGCAGCATCTTGGCCTTTTGAAGCCTAGGCATGGACGTTATAGGACCAATCAGCTCGCCATCTTCCAGAGGACATCGGTTCATCCTAGCCATAACCGATTACTTCTCCAAATGGGCAGAAGCTATACCACTCACCGAAGTAAAGACGTCAAACGTGATCAGTTTCATCAAAAATCACGTTATCTACCGCTTCGGCCTACCTCACAGGATTATCCATGACAATGGTCTATAATTAACAAGCCATGCATTCTATCGGTTCTGCGATAGAAATCGAATCCAGAATGTAGCCTCTGCTGCCTACAATCCAGCATTAACGGGCTAGCAGAAGCATTTAATAAAACCATCATTAAACTTCTTAAGAAATTCGTGTCTTCAAACAAGCGCAATTGGAATAAGAAGCTCGACGAGTGTCTATGGGCCTATCGTACAACCGTCCGAACTCCAACAGGCAGTACGCCATTCTCTCTGGTTTATGGGAGCGAAGCAGTTCTTCCCCTAGAAATCCAGATTCTTTCTCTTCGAGTAGCCTTAGCCAGCGAGTTGACTATCGAAGAAAGCTACCGTCTATGACTCCAGGAGCTCGAAGCGCTAGACGAAAAATACTTGTTAGCTCAGCAGCGCATTGAACTATACCAAGCACGTCTTTTCAGAGCCTTCAATAAAAAGGTAAAAGAAAGAATCTTCCAAGTCGGTAATCTAGTCTTAGCGGTGAGAAGACCAATGGACATGACGCACAAAACAAAAAGGAAATTTCAGCCTAATGGGAAGGCCCTTTCATCATAGAATCAGTGTATTCTAACGGTGCGTACCGAGTAACCAAGCCTTATGGTGACTTGCTCATGATGCCTATCAGCGGCAAGTTCCTGAAGAAATACTATGTGTAACCTTTTTTAATGTTCACATATGTTCAGTCATGTAAATATACAATGCGATATTTATGTGATTCAAAAAATTATCTAACTATTATCCGTATTTCAAGAGTCTTGAATACGCCTTGGATAATAGGTCCTCTAAAATATTTCTCCAGTGGAATCATTCTCATTTTTTGACTCTGTCCAAACTCGATTTGGCGAAAACAAGTCACGTCCATATTACCTCTGAATTGTTTTTCGATAATTATTTCTCCAGTGGAACGATTAAGAAATATTTTACCATGTCCATATAACCTCTGAGCAAAGCATTCATCAAGGACAATCACGTCCATATTACCTTTGAATTATCTACTCCCACCTAATGTTATATATCTTTTCATGTCCATATTACCTCTGGTCAGATATAGAACATCCTCTGCTATTACGTCCATATTACCTTTACTAGCAGCTTCGTTCAATTTATTATCTATATTAAAAAAACTTGAATATGAAACAGATAATAGGTCCACATCAAATTTCCCAGCGGAATACCCACCAGAAATATCATTACTAGGTCCACATTACCTCTAGTTCCGATATTTCACAAAACCTCATTCGTTTTGAAAAGATTCTTTATTCTTTACTTAAACGTCTATCAGGAGACGAAAAAGGGTACAAGAGCCGCGATGGCTGAAAAAAATAGTTATAAACAAAGAATCTAAGGGATACATAGCCGATTGATATTGTCCCTTAGAGTCGTGATTTCGGCCTCAGACTTTGTGGTAGCTCGACGGCGCGTCTCTTCTTGGCGAGCGGCTTCATCCCAGAAGAGGACCAGACTCATGTGCTCTTCCTACAATTTTGCCAACTATTCTTCTAAATGGACGGAAGTGGTGGCAATCATGGCAGCCTGAGCCAAGTAGTCCTCCTACTCAGACGTTGCTGTCCTCAAGTTAGCTTCCAGCTGAGCGATCTCGTTTTGGATCTGCACGATGAGATTATACTTCTCGATAATTTGTGCAGCCAGTTTATTCTTCGAGGCAGCATGTGCCTCACTTGCAGCATTGAACTGACCATACTGGCCAGCCAATTTACCGATCTCTCGAACGAGGGCATCCTTCCTCGCCTGGAAAGTGGCCTTCTCCTCCGCGAGAGCCGTGATCAAAACCTCATCCTCTGCATGGAACAGTGATGACGGGCTCCGTTGCTTGGCATCCCGAAATTGGGCCACCTGACTCTCCAGGTCATTCAGAACTTTTCTCAGAGTATTAGCCCGCTCTTCATAGCCGACAACGCTCTCGAGGGTCGCCACTTGGCATTCGGGAACAGCCTTCACAGGGCCAAAGGCAGCATTCCGGCTCAAGTATCCAGGAAGCTTTACTTTCAGCATAGAATATAAAGATTTGACGACTTCCTGGGCCATTTCGTCATCTTTAATAGAGGTCATCGGGGAGGAGGCTTGGAGAGTTTCTTCCGCTCCAAGAAGGGATACCTGACAAGAAGTCGAACCTGACAAGAAAATAATATATACATCAGTAACCAAAAAAAAGAGAAGAGAAAAATGCAAAAGAGTTGTAATTTCGTACCTTCAGCTTGCTCAGCACCAGCCTGGGCTACGCCATCAGTCTTGGCTTCAGGAAAACCAAAAATGGGCCCAAACTATTCAAGAAGAACTATACCAAGGCCCCGAGCGGCATCGGGCCTAGTTTCTTCCACGATCCCAGCTGGAACGGGAGCAGATTTAGCAACAGCCCCCTCAGCAGGCTGTTCAACCTTTCATTCTGTAGTCGATACCGGCTCACTAACAGCTCCCTCTGTACCAATAAATTTGGAGGAGCCGAGAGCAACTTTTGTTCCTTCCCCAATGTCTGGGGCTATCTTCGCGAGTGGTCCCTTCTCCTTATCTAAAAGGGAACATACAATCATGGTCAGCCTTACGAGGAGCACGCAAGACTGAAGTCAAAAAATCTCATCCGAAGAGAGGCGCAAAGATAACGTACCCGCAGGAGGATGAGCCGATTGGACTTGATTTTTGTCCAACTCTTTCATCGCAGCTCCTATTGCAGACATATCCCCCAAAGATATTTCATAGGAGGGACTAATCTTTTGATCGCCGTTATGGTCTGGGACTTCACCTTCATCTTTCCATCGCTCAAGTCTTACAGCTGAAGAAGATTCGCCCTCATCCGTCAGTCGAGGACGAGCATGGGATACTGTCATTACGTCCACCTTCTCAGACAAGGAGGCACCTGCCTCAGCTGCAACTTTAGGGTCCTGTGCAAAGGACAAACGCAATGGTGAAAAAGCTTCTAAAGGCTTGACCAGAACGGCTATGGAGTCTAGGAAGGGATCTACCTCCCGAATGGTAACGGCCTGCAATGCCGTCTGCCGAGAAGACCTTCTGGGAGGAGACGAGCCGGCACCCACGTCCGCGACCTTCTTCCTCCCCCGGGAAACAACCACCTTCTTGCTTTTGGGCCGTGGCACCAGCTCGATGGAAGCCTTCCTCTTATGAGGAACGGCGTGAAGAGGTTCTTCAGTATCCTCTCTCCGAGGTGCTGCAGTGATAGGCTCCTCAACGGTAACTCTCTGCTGCGATGCTGTAGTCGGTTCAACTGTGGGAGCAGTGCCTCCCTTTCTGTTACCACCCATGGCGCACACTCGTCCTATCTCAGCAAGAGTAGGGGCAAACTTAGTCCCCGATATAAAACTCTGTTCTCGGTCATACCAAGAAGGAAGGGTATTGACCTGAGTATAGAACTTAGCAGCGGCAAAGAGCATGTGGGTATCAGGTTCATCTTCTGGCAAGGTAAAAGCTGCCCCCATACACCCAACGTTGTAGTAACTCCATGCACGTGCCCCGTCAATTAGACTCCCTATCGACTGGAGATGAGGACTGGGATTTCCCAATAGAAGCTGGCTATAGCCGAATTGCCATACAAAATGGCTCGGCAAATAAGGTTCCAGGAAAGTATGGTTCCTATTCCTTAACCCCAAATGGGAAGGCCTAATGGATTGGAGCCAATGAAATGCCCCAATAGGAAGGCTAGTAGTGAGTGCCCCTCATCTACTAGGGTGTCTCCTGTACGACCACTACCAGACGGAGGCTATACTCTGAAGAATTCATAGTTCTGCAGAAAACTTAAAGCCCTCCTGCAAACAGACACCCCTGTAACGGTCCATTCCGTATCCCTGAATCTCCCAAGGAAGGCATCCCCCGCCAAAGAGTCTGCCATCAACCTGGCGTTCATCAATTTGGGACAATGCTGCACCGGCCATCCCATCAGATAGTGGAAGGGAAACTCAGTCCTAGCAAAGTCCTTTCTGCCTTCGGGTGTTATCGCCTTCACAACAAAATGTTACAAAACCCGTTGGATGTCACAGACCATCGCTGGAAGCAGAGCAAGTGGGTGTCCAAAGGCCAACTTTACAGCCGAAAGTATCATACCCCGACTGATTCTCTCAATAGACCCTGAACCACCAGGGACTACGCAGTCACGAAGCCATATCATTAGGAAAGCGGCTAGCACCGCCTTTTCTAACATCTAGAACTCGGCTTGTCCGAAGAAATGATAAATCGGGGAGTTTCCTTCAGGATCATTACTATCTTCGGCATCCGCAGCTCCGTGATCTTCCATCAGCTGCTCTATCTCAGAGCTCGTCAAGGGCTTGTGAGACGAGAAGGAGACTGTGCCGTCCCTCCTTCTCTGGTGAAAACATAGTTAGTCCAGACCCTCGTATGCGGAAGGGACCCTTCAGTTTTTTCCTTCTTCGTAATCTGGTGACAAATAAAGAAGTGACAGAGTAACTCTTTATACACCTTCGTCATATCAGGATTCTCCTTCTCCAAATCTAAGATCTCTGTATCACTGGGGACGTATTCTGCATATGGCTCCGTCCCCCAAGGAAGTTTGGATATCGCCTTCATCTCGTGTAGAGCCAAACCAATCTCTCCACCCGGAGTGAAAAAGGTACATGTGTGATAATTGTATAGCTCTACCAATGAGATAAATACTGGCTTTTACCTTAATGCCATATTGGGTAGCTCTAACGGCATAAAGAAGACCGACAGCTTTTAGAGTGGCCTCGTAAGTCGAGAGCACCCATCCAGTAAGGTCACTCCAGAACGGGATGGAATGCCTTCAACTTTTCATCTGCAGCTTCCCTTCCGGGTACGACTCCCTTTTGACAACATCAAGTTAGAGAGAGTCTCAGCCGCATAGGGGTGAAGATCAGTCGGGACATCGTTCATTATGACACCAGGGTACAGCCCCCTTATGGAGTAGGACGTGGAACCCTTGACACACTTGAACGTGTTCTTCTTCCTGTCACCAGAATTGAATTGGATCCTGCCGGAAACAACCCCATGCAGTTCAGGAATCAGGTCCCATTTCATCTGCCTCTGCACAGCCAGATCAGTAAACACCGACAGAGGATATTAGCGCTTCATAGATGGCAACCCTATTCTTTGGTTATTTAACTTGACTACCAAGGGGTCTTCTAGACATATTGTCTCGTCATTCTCAAATCCTACACTATTACCGAACAGGAAGTATGGCTTCTTTAAACGACGTGTCCCTCCAAGCAAGAGTTCCTCATCATTAATCATTTGCTTCAGAAAGGTCCTGTCCTATTCAATTATGGCGATCGTCCATTCCGTAGGTTGATCATGACTAATCTTGGCCTGAACATTGCTGACCATGTCGTTTACGAGGCTTGTGCCGAGGACGTGGCAAGCAGAACCGAAAGGGATACCACTAAGTTCTAGGACAAACATGTTCACTGCAAGAAAAAAAAAGAGAAAGACAGAATCTGTATGAAAACTAAGTGCTGAAGGACTCTTTTGCGCCCAAAGGACTATGCACCCAAAGGGATATGCGCCCAAAACAAACATGTGGGCGCATAATGTACAGCATAACGTGGGTGTATAACATGCAAACAACATATGGGCGTATAACATGGCAACATGTGGGCGCATAACATACCACAGTGTTGGCGCATGACTTCTCTGGGCGCATAAGAATGCTCACAAAAGTATGTTGCCTTAGGCGCATGCGCCCAGACAGAAGAAAAGTCTGGGCGTTGCAAATTAATGCTCGAGACTTTATTTTTGAAGCGTGGCCTCACCCATAATCGGGTCCTGGACTGGTGAGGATGCTGCCGCATGAGGAGAGCCACTCGGTGCAGCCCCCTTGCCCTTCGCAGATCTCTTGGTGACCTTGGGAGACATGGTTCATAAAAGAAAGGAGAAGAAGAGTCTTTTGAAAGTTCTAAGAGAAATGAGAATAATAACTTTCTCTCCCTTTCAAAGACTATTTATAGGCATAGGCCATTCTCCTATGCGCCCACTATTCCTATGTGCCTATGCGACCATTGTGCACTATGCGCCCACCATGGCTTATGCGCCCACGTGAAGATCTAGCCTCTTGCATACTATACGACTGCCATTTGACGACGTGGACAACGTATGAAGGACGGACCTCTTGAAATTCTACCCCGATGAATCTATCAGTTCAGATTTTTGAGGAAGATCTCAACAGCCGTCTCTCTGACAGGCTGGCCAAATGCTATGCGCCCAAAGAGAGAGCCGTGCTATGCGCCCACTACATCACGAGAAGACAGTCCATGCTTCTTTCAAAGTATTTCGAACTCGTTTAAGTATCAAAAACTTTGAAAGGGGTCTTGTAGAAGCATGAAATTTTAGCGATAAAGCCTTATGCGCCCAAGCCAATGAGGTCATATGCGCCCTAGTCATCCTGTGAAGCTCTATGTGCCCAAGTTACCCAGTGAAGCTCTATGCGCCCAAGTCATCCTGTGAGGCTCTATGCGCCCAAGACAAGCTCCCCTAGAAAGAGGGCGCATAGC
>JANAVB010027800.1:8221961-8241961 GCA_029216955.1 Iris pallida | reverse complement strand
CTCCTAAGAATTCAATTCAAGATCTACCAACCATGCGCATCTCGAGATCCAAACAAAAAAAACTGATGGTGTTTCAAACAAACACACAGGTGGCGCACCTATCTGACTTGCGCGTCTATCTCAATAAGCGCTAGTTAGGATCAACTTCAGCAAGTCATAATATGCGTCAATTGTAGTCTGCGCCAGTAGCCAAGTTGTGCCAGAGGAAGACTTCTGAAGTCAAGAATCCTCTTACCTATGCCAATCAGCTCAGCACCTCCTTGTACACTCAGGGTACAGGGCACCTCAAGAACCGAAATTATGTTCCAAATATCATCAAGGAATATATACCTCCGACTTCTTCTTATCCTGTCGTTGTAACCAATCTCCGTAAACTTTTTGTATAGAAATGAAAGATCGCAAGGCCATCTTGTCCATCTGTAGTTCCACAACGTTGTAATCATCACCACGTAGTAGTCATCAAATGTTGCTGTCAGTCAGCTAAAGGGTTTGTCTTCGACCGTTTGAACTACGTTCAGACTCCTGAACCTGAGATAGTGAGTGAAGATGAATTGTTGTACGCTTCAGTCAACATGACATCTCGAAGCACTGGGGGTGGAAAGTGTCCGAGATGTAATGCATCCCACAACCCCAGTCAAACTTGGATCGGGTCCATGGCTCCGGCGTAGGAGTCTACCAACATACCAGATTAAGAAGCCGAGAAACAATCGGTCAAAGGCATCTTCCTTCCGACCGAGTAATAATCGGTCAAAGGAATCTTCCTTCCGACCGAGGAACAATCGGTCAAAAGAATATTCCTTCCGACCGAGAAACAATTGGTCAAAGGAATCTTCCTAATTCTGACCAAGATTCTTTCAGTCAAAGGGATATTCCTATCCCTTGTCCTGGGGGTAGTTCCTTGTATGACTTTGATGTCGACAGTAAAAGCTTCGAATGAACCATCTTTTCCACCAGCTCTTATTCACTGGCCAGAGAAGTGACTGCCTATGTCATTAACGAAGAACAAGATGCATCTAGCTCCGTCAGTCAGGAGCAAAGAATCACCTCTTTAGAGGCTAGCTTGAAAAATAAGGCTAAAATGATGGCAAGCATGCATGCTATAATCGTGGCATAACACACTGGTCCACCGGTTGCGAATCTAATTCCAACCCAAGAACAGGTAGCGGCATCTGCTCCCACCAATGCTGGTCAGGGGTATAATCTCCTCACAATGCTACGGTACCAACTCCGAGTCTTTCTGGTGCTAGGGGTGGTTCATATCATGCAGTCCCTCCTCATAACACACCGAAACGTGTCATGACCCACACCCTAGAGTAAGGGCACGAGAAGTGGGTACGTCCAGTCTACGCTCAGCGGTAGAACGCTGTCCTAGGACAATCATCTAACAATATATAAGGTACCTGTATAGTATATACACTCCGAATGGAGATGACATAGCAAATACAGTCTCAATCACATCTAAGGTAGAATACGATAAAAAGATAGATAGATATGAAATGTAATGAAATCTACAGAGATACAACCAGATAAAAGTCTAAGTGTCTAAGATAATATAAATCCAGATAACATCTCAAAATCCCAATACAGTAATCCAGAGAATGTAAATACAATTAAAGGCATCCTAGACTAAAGGAGTGTCATCCACTGCTAAGGGGTCCTGCTGTTGGTCCAGGTCACAACAGTCCTCTAGGGTAGTCCCGTAATAGGTGGAACAGAATACCTCGGCCTCATCATTTGTTATATTTTCAACATGTCCAGTCAGGACAGGAGCGAGCACAGTATATCTCAACAAATCATAACAGGTTAGAAAATATAAACATGCTAGAGAGTACGATACATGAAACTGAAAGAACAACATGATGTAAAAGAGAGACTGTAAGTAAATAGCTACAATATATAAGAAAACTATCAGTGCTAGTGATTTAGAGTACAAGATGGTTATGTAAACGGTACGATGTTGTACACGAGTAATCTACAGAGGTTGTACATGAGTAATCTACAAGATTGAATACATAACCACTTCTACTCCCTCGTCCTAATCAATACACAAGGATCCAGTCAAGTTATGTTATTGCACATGAAGTATAGCGAAGTATAGTTGTACACGATGATCATGTGAGCACATGAGTATACACGATTTCGACCGATTTTTGCACGAATAACACGAACACAAGGAGTACACGATGCTCATGATAAAGTACATGAACATGAAATACCCGATGTATCCGCTAAAGGGATAACATCGCACGACAAGATCCATATAGTACTAATCCGTGTTACCAATGTGTTAGCATCAAGTAAAGTAATGTAAAGCAGGAAATATAATCCTAAGCAAGATATAAAATGATCAGAGAATGTACTTGCCTGGTTTCCTGAATATCTGAAGAGAATACACTGTTCGAGGAGTGGTGTCTGTCTCCTATAGAATAGTACTAGTCACTACATGTCTAAAATAGTAAAATAGACTGCTACAATGCATCTACATAATGTTTGGGGTCAATCTAGGCTAAAGTCAACCCTTGGTCAACTCTAGTCAACTACACTAGTCAAACTAGGTCAAGCCTAACCCAAACAAGTCTCACTAGGCCTAACTAGCCTATTTTAGCTAGCACTCATCAAAACTAGGCTATACAAGCCAACAACACACATTTACTGGGCATTCATGCCATATACACAGGCTGTATCACATAGGGACACACCCAATAGGCTATGTGCCATGTATATAGGCTATATATCACATATATAGTCTATTCTCACATATTTCATACATTAAATATATATATCTAATTTATATAAATAACATACACATATACATATAGGCCATATTATTATATATCACATATAGAGAGATAGGGAGAGGGATACATGTGTATGTGTGTCAATGTGGCAATATGTGATACATTATGGTGTGTGGATGTGTCAAGGACAGTTAGTTAAAGTAGGGAAGGGTGTAATATAGATTAAGGGGTGTGTACATGTATATGTGATACAATAGCTAGCTAATAGGGTGTGTGATATATGGAAAACAGTGCATTGACAGTGAATTCTCATGTTTGGAGACATGTGTGTGTATGTGCACTTGTAAACAAGTGTTAAGTAGGATAACAATGTGAATGATTCAATGTAAAATAGTGTGTAACATTAGAAACAGTACAATGTAATGTGTATACAAGAATTAAGTAAATGACAGTAATCCAATAGATATGGTGTCAAAACAGTTAGCTAGGTTGTGAGTGAACTGTAGGGCAATGTGATAACCAATATTTGTATGTAAACTGATAGTAGGAAATCAGTAAGATAACTCAGGCATTTAATGCCTGTGTCAAGTGTGAGAGCAATGTGAAAGTGTGTATAATCAAATCAATGTAATGTGTATACAGGAGAATAGTAAAGACAGTTAATCAGTGAATAGAAAATCTATTCTCAGGAAAATCTAGGGTGCAATGGTAGTTAACAGTGTATAACTTTAGGGAATTCGATTGCCAGTTACATATTGAAGGTCTTGGTTTAACAGTGTACTAACAGTCCAAGCAGTCCTAACCCAATTTGAATCTCGATTCCTTGTTATCCTCAACCAAATCATGAACCAACCTTTCAGTAATCTAATACAGGTGTATATGAATTAATATGTCAATTTTAATCATGGAAAATAGGTTTAGAATCTCATTAACTTCAGAATTTTGAAAACAGGAACACAGTATATCAGTGAGAATGGGAGAACCTAATTCGAAATCAAAAACATGTTAATAACCTAATTAAATGGCTGGTAATTAATTACACACATGTGCACGTGTCAAACAATGTGTATGTGTCCAACCAAGTGGACACATTCGTGTCCAAGATACTAAAACACCACACGAGCACTGAGACTGGACACAACGTCGTGCACGCGTGCACACGGAGCACGACACAGTCCACGTGGGGACACATGGCCGTGCACACGTGTACACCATAAGTCAGGCTTCACGATCGACACCCTGTCCTGTGTCCATAGCACGTGTCGTGCCGTGTCCAGGTACGTGTCAGTGGCTAATAACGTGCGGTTCAGTCAGTTCGTACGACCAGTACGGGGAGGAGAACTCCTCGCACATGCAACCACCTGAGCTCAAATTTTGGGAGGCCAATGTCAGTCAGTGCCCTGACATTCCCTCCAAAAATGGCATGTCCTTGTTGTTAGGGTTATACACTAAACGCATCACTTTTGTAGTAACCTTATATCCTTAAATTTTGAATGAGAATCATATAGGCAATTATTTACATATTGTATTTGTTGCAAGTGTTAATGCAAATGTCTGATATTCTATATTGTAGATAATATGGTGTGTGGTGTCACACAGAAGATCATATTATCATTTTTCTATGGAGTATATAAATAGTTCACAACCTAGATGGACTTGGACAATCTATTGGAAAGGTTGTAGTGTAATCTGGCTTTAGTCTATCTTGACTATGGGTTTACACTAGTACACTTTGTGTGTATTGAACAGGACCACTTGAGGTTGTTCTCTTTGTACTGACTACATAAGAGAACAAACACCTCTGTTATTATGGATGCTTGCGCTCTTAATCCGGATATAGTAACGGACATGTATATGCAGTGTGCATTACTTTGACTCATAAAAGAGTGAGATTCATTATGGATCAACAACCTCTATGAATTGGGTAATAATATTGTATGTATGATGGGCTGTTGATTATAAATGGAATCCATGTCCCGATACATCGGGTTGATGATGTCCTCTTAAGGAGCTCATAAGGATTGTCATGTAAACCTTGCAGGTAGAATATATCCGACATGACAAATAAAGTTGAGCGGTACTACTTAAGGATAAAAGATGTCGAATCAATATAGTTGTCAGTAACTTGATTTGATCGACGGACATAAGATATCTTAACATGTGGAGCCAAACGAGCATATAATAAAAGGAGCCCACAAATATAATTTGGGATTAGGAAGGTAGTGCAACAATAGCTCATTAGTGGACCGAGCTATTGTTAATGGGCCTGGATTATATGTTCGGGCTGAACACGGGATATCCAGATCTGTTAGGAGGCCTAACCCTAATTTCTCCTCATGGTCCCTGCCGTAGCCTATATATATCCTCTATTCTCTGGCCGCCAGATCACTGAGAAATCTGAAATTTTCTCTAAATTCGCAATTCACGTAAGAAGAGAAAGAGAGGGCTGCCAAGGAGAAGAAAAGGTTGGGAGATCGTCGCCCACACGACGTCCAACTCGAGAAAGGAATACGTGCAGAAGATCTTGGGGTCGTCCGCTCGAGATTGCCAGGAATTACTTGTCTCCTTTCCGCCGCAGGTATAATTCGTGAACCCTAGTTTCCGCCTATAAAGGGTTAGAACACGTATTAGATCTGTTTAACTTTCTATCGATCAATACGCACACCATAGGAAGGGTCCTGGGAATTTCCAATTCCATCAATTAGTATCAGAGCCACTTTGGATCTACGTATTGATTGATACGTCCATGTTGTCCAATAAAACCTACGCTATGTAATACTCGGTAGATGTAGATCTGTTCTAACTCGGTTTTGCAGGCATCTTAGATCCAACTATTATGGTCCATTGCATGTTTTTTTTATTGTGTTGTTTAAACCACGGATATGTCGTGGATGTTGTTGTTGCTGTGGATGTAATTAAAATCACGAGGGTTAATAATGGATAACATGGACATAATATCAACTAGTAGAAAAACCCTCATTGTTAAATAACTAAGTGGGAGAGGATTTTTATTTAGTATAAATCCTATGGTCTCCATTACTGGTTTGTAGGTGATGTAATTATACTTGCGTGTTGGCTTTAGTGCTTTCCTCCATATCGGATGAGTATAATTATGGATCACCAGTACAAACTTCCTTAGGGATAATTGTAGAAAGTTACCTAGTATGTGTTCACTTCTCCATCTGAAGGAACTCATTACAAGGTAATGGACTTAGTATTAAGTAATGGTATACACTTAGATACAAATAATGGTATCCTCCCCATCGGAGTCACTGCTATTATTTGTATGACCAGAGCAAGACCAGCATATTAATTTTATTTGTCATAAATTTATATTGACATGATAGTAAAATTAATAAGAAAAATCTACTTGAACAAAGTTAAATTTGTATACGTCCATATTATCGTGGCATGCTAAATTCATGGTGTTCAAGGTGTTGGTGAATTTCTTATTATTGTTTTAAGGGAATCAATATTTAGTTAATTCAAAAAGTTTTTTTTGCCCTACATAATTTTATTTATGTGATTCTCAGGATTTCAAAAATGGGTTCTTTCAGTCCACTTGTGGTGATTCTTAAAGAAAACAAACTTACTGGACCTAATTATATTAACTGGAAACGTAATTTGGACATTATTCTGACTGCTGAGGAGTACAAATATGTACTTGTTGAGGAATGCCCACCTAAGCCTGATGCTAACTCTGATGAAGAGGCCAAAGAGGCTTATAAGAAGTGAAAAAAGGCAAATGAGATGGCGCGGTGTTACATTCTGGTATCTATGTTAAATGTACTGTGTCACTCCCAGTTTTCATGAACAGGAGTATTTTGGTAATTTTCCACTTTAAAATTTTTTGGAATTATTTATTTATTTATTGTATTATTTTGGGGTTGTTTGAGTCGGGTTCGAATTTCAACTCATTCCGACTTGTTTCGACTTGTTTCAGGGACCCGGGGTAGTGTTGACCTTAGCGGGCCCGCACACTTTTTAGCCATGGCCCATATGTTAGATATTTTAGTTAGTGACTAGACTAATTATTTTTGGTTAATAGTAATTTGGATTAGTGGTTTAGGATTGACTAAACTACCCCCGACTTAACCCCTTACCATTGTATTAGCAAATAGACTAGGGAGGGGCTTTCTTGACTTTTCCATATAGGACAAAAGGACCTTTGTTGGCCGGCCATGACATATGGATAGGCTCCTCCATCATTTCATTATTTCCTTTTCCACTCTCTCTCTTGTTCTTCCCCAAATTGATTTGAGAGCAAACCCTAATCAAATCATCCCCAAATCTTTCCATTTCTTTACCAAACCTACATCCTTCCTTCTCCATTCTATCCAAGGAAGGAGCTCCTCAAGTTTGAGAGGATTCGGAGCTTGTTCGTGTCCGTTTGGGATTTCTACGTGTCGGTGGCGTTTCGGGATCGAATCAAATCACCGGGAGGTATAAATCCTTTCCCTCTCTCATTTCTCTCATGCATTAGATTCATTTTGACCTATAGGAATGACCCCCTTGGTTTGGTGCCTATTGGTGTCCATTTTGTGTCCATTTGGACATTTGTAGAAGTGTCCTAAGAGTAGGATCGTGTCCTAATGGAGAAAACTCAATTTGGACACATGTAAATTGTTTGTGCATTGATTTTTGGTTGTTATAATATTATTTCAGATTTTTCATGTGTTTAGATTTGTGGTTTCCATAGTATCATAATGTATTATATTCCTATAACCTATATGTATATATATATATATGGATATATATATCATTCTCTCTCTCTCTCTATATATATATATATATATGTATATATATATAAAAAAAATATATATATATATATATATATATATATATATATATATATATATATATATGGCTTATATATATAAAGGTGTATATATATGGGATGGTGTGACATTGTGTTGGATGGGGGAGAGGCTACAGGTTCGGCCAAGGGAGCATGGGATATGTGTGTGTGGTTGTTAGTGTAGTGTTGGTGTTTGGTTGAATGTTTGAGAGGGCAAAATGTGAAGAGGAGTGATATGGTTGAGAGTGATTTGTAGAGAGTTTGTGGAGTGGTGTGTAGAGTGATTTGTAGGGAGGAGGAAACCAATTCTTGGCTGTCACTTAAACAGTCCATTTGACTGTAAAACCAGTCCCCCAAATCCCCTGTTTGTAGTCCAGAAAATAACCCCCATACTGCTGTCCAAAATAGCCAAAAACTCCCTCTTTTGCTGTCAATAACAGCCCCAACACGACCTTCATTTCAGTCCTTACATGGACTGTCCAATAACACCCCATAACAGTCCCTTGAATACCCATGTATCTGCCATGTTTTAAGCCATTAGATGGCTGTCATTCACTGTCAACAACAGTCCCAAAAACCCCCTCCAAACAGTTCCTAAAACCCATCCTTAGCTGTCCCAAGCATGTCCAGTTTGCCATTGATTGGCTGTCACATTTTGACTCCAAGACAGCCCCAAATCTGTCCCCATTATACCACCTTGCTGTCACATGTTGGTCTCCAAATTTCAGTCCAATTTACGCCACTCCAGTCCCCTATATGCTGTCATATTCAGTCCACATTGCCTCACAAATCAGTCCCCTCAAGTCTTCAACATCATTCCATAGTTTAGCCTAGGTGTGAGTGTGTGTTTGTGAGCTTGTGAGTGTGAGTGCTATGAGTGTAGTTAGTAGCCTATATCTAAACTAGTAGGAAAACCTATAGGAGAGCCTATGGGTGTGATAAATATAGGAGTGTATCATGAGAGTGAGTGGTGTAGATGAGTGAGGTAGAGTTATGAGGGTAAATTCATGATATGGTTTAGGAATAGGGTAAACCAATACCCATGTATCCCAACATAGCCTAGATACCTAGGATACCTATTTTCCTTGGTAGGTAAACCTTAGATAGGTTGATATCTAGCTAACCTACCTAAGGAGCCTAGGCTAGTATCTTGGGTATTAGCGGGGTTTCCTTGGGATTGGGCAAGGTATCGGGATTTACCATGGTAGGGTAAATACTAGTTTTGCCTAGGAATAGGGTATTTGTGTTAGAAGTCTAAGATAGAGTTAGAACTTGATTCCCGTGGTTGGTAATGATCAAATATGGTGCTCATAGACTAGTTTTGACGTCGGTTGACCTTTTTGACCAAAAGTCAACAAAAGTCAACCGAGAGTCAAACTTAGCCTTTAAGCGACCCGATTTGACCGAAACCAACCCAGAGTTGACTAGTTGACTAAAAGTCAACAGTTGGTCAATATTAGACTAGTTTGACCTAGGGTTGACCTAGAGTTGACCAGAGTTGACCAGAGTTGACTTTTTGACCAAAAGCAACTGTAAGTCAACCCTTGACCCCGTTTGACCTAGTTTGACTTGGATTGACTTCCAGTGACCTAGTATGACCTAGTATAAACCAGTATAACTAAGTATGACTCAGTTTGACCTAGTTTTGACTTAGACTTGCATTCATGACTTATATTAGTTTTTTTCTCAGTATTAAGCCCTGTTTGACTCATAGTATCTTATTTTAGGTCTGTGATCACTCTGAGCGTTTGTTCACCCTATCAGCTCAGGACCACAGGCGAGTACTTTCACTGATAGTTTTCATTGTCTTGATATCTACTATATCCGATTCAGTCGTAGTGTTTTACATGATTCCTGACACGACGGTTCACGGACTAGTATACGTCGGATCCTGTCATGAGATGTTATTCCCTAGACTTCCTTGGTATATGAGTATATAAGATTTCTGTGTTCCTGTACTTATATAGACACTGATTTGGGAGTAGGCTGGCCTCCTGCTCTCGAACCCCATGTCATGATGTGCCATGTCCGGAGCCGTGATACTATTCGGGGATGGGGGAATTATTAGGGGTTATGTGATCAAAGCCTTCCTGTAACTATATTTTGCTAGCACCACCCTCACCTCACGTAGGGTGTAGCAGACACCCCATTACCAGTTATCCAGGTTGGATGACATGACTCTCCGTTGAGTACACCGCGGATTGCCGGGCCATGTGGATAACCATCTCTTGCTTCCCTAGCCGATCACATATCGCTCTAATAGTTCAAATCACTTTTATATTTATTAGTGTATCTTATATTCCATTTCAGCTTTACTTTTGTACTTCTTACCATACTATAATTTCCATTTCTCACATGCTCTATCTGTCTTTTATACTGTGCCATGATTTGAGACTAAGTTCTGTTTGAAAGAAGGGTTACAACTCCGGTCCTTGTTTGGTTCAAGGGTTGTAACTCGGCTTTCAAATGGTTCCCAAGTCGCCTATATCTTTTGCCTTGTATTTTATTATTGCTGTCTCTTATAGTATTTCTCAATTATATGGAACTGCTGTTGGTGTTTTGTACTTGCTCATTTTCCTGACAGGATACGTTGAAATTTTTACAGATGATTCAGAGGCTAATTGCCCGACCTACTATGGGGTTGAGTCTGATGGACTAGATTTAGACCGTGGCCTGTTGGTAGAGCCACTAGACTTTGCTCACCCTGAGTAGCATAGTTTAGTTAGATTTTCCTGGCCTACGAGCCAGCTAGTACATTCAGTTTTGTAGTATCTTATATATTTTTGAGACTTGGATGTTTATGTTTAGCTCTGACTTGTGGATTTTGGGAACTCATTTCCTGTTTTATCTATCATATCTCTTTCCATTGCTATCTACCTTAGTTTGATATATGTGATTGAGACTGTATTGCTATGTCACCTCCATTCGGAGTGTATATACTGTACAGGTACATTTATCTGTTTTAGTCGTAGTATTTACAGACCCTATATACAGCGTTCTACCGCCGATACTGCGGCGTAGGCTGGATGTAACCACGTGCTCGTGCCCCTCTTCAGGGTGCGGGTCGTGACACATTTTTGTGGTGGACCATGCAGGTCGTGTCGCAACTAATGCGATCTCGTAATGGTGCTCGACTTAGAGTACTAATTACGAGCCTGCAATTAGGATGTAGGATCTAGGGTATGACAGGAGTTACTCAATCACATGTTAGGAAATTTCTGATCTTTTGATTACCATGACAATTCTTTTGCGTTGAATTTAATTGTCCTTCTTTGATATTCCTATCATGTGCCATATTGACTCCTTGTTTCAATCTATCCTCAAGATGACGATCACTCGCTCTCAGGCAGCGGGTTCTAGCGATGTACCAGAGAGGCCCGATCCGGCAGGAGGTCTTCCACCTCCGGCTGCGGGAGTAGCAGTGGCAGTTCCAGGAGGTCTTCCACCTCTAGCTGTGGGAGCTACAGCTGAGGGAGCTGCCACCTCAGTTCCTACCCTTCAGGCGGGAGCAGCAGTAGAGACGGTTCCAGGAGGTCTTCCACCTCCAACAGCGGGACCGTCCCTGGTCATCCCTGACATTCTTCCACCACCCGCCTCAGTTATCGGCAGACACTCAGGGTATGATGGCCCTTCTGCAGCAGATGCTGCAGACACAAAAGCACAGACAGAGGCACAACACCGTCAGGCAGAGGTGCTGCGACAGACCATGGAGAACTCACATCAGCTAGCTATGGTAGCAATGGAGAGAGGTGCTCCGGCTACAGCTCAGGGAGCACGAGCACAGCAGTAGGGTCAGGGGAGGCCCGGTACACACCTCGACTTCAGGAAGATGAACCCGCGGGAGTTCAAGGGTACCGAGGGTATCCTATACGCGGACGACTGGATAGAGGATGTCCAGCGGAGTCTGGAGTTGGCAGAGTCCCGAGGGGTCTGTGGGTGACTTCTGCAGCAAGCCAGTTTTTTGACATAGCGTGACTTGGTACCGTACGGATCCGCATGCGTCAGTGAGAGGCATATCTTGGAAGGACTTCAGGAAACTCTTTAAGGAGAAGTTCTACCCAGATGTAGCCTTGATAGCTTTGGAGGGGCAGTTTGCCAGTCTGGTGCTGGGGAACTCGTCGGTAGACGAGTATGCAGCGGAGTTCTTCCGCCTGAGCAGGTTTGTACCCAGTTTGGTCCAGGATGAGGGGTGCAAGGCCCGAAGTTCAGGAGGGGTCTCATTCATGCAGTGCACACTCGCACATCTGGGCGACGAGACGCGACCTTTGAGCAGATCTTGATGGAGGCTCAGATTGCAGAGGAGGACTTCGGCCTGAAGCCGAAGAGGAGCAGTGACGCTATTGGAGCTAGTTCGAGTGCAGGGCCAGTGAAGCGCCCATATTTCAGTAGAGGCAGTTCCAACAGCAGCAGCCTCAGTTGCAGATCCAGCAGGCACCGGCACGTGCCCAGCAGCATCAGGGTCAGGGTCAGGGCCAGAGGCCGGCTACACAATGTAACTTCTGCGGGAAGCCAGGGCACACTAGAGAGGTGTGCAGGAAGAGATTGGGCGTCTGCTTATACTGTGGGCGCCCGATCACCAGCTGAAGGACTGCCGTATTCGAGGAGTCCGAGGAGTCCAGGACAGAGCACAGCCGGCCAGAGGACCAGCAGTACAGCAGAGAGGTCCTCCACTTCAGACGCAGCAGCAGCGTTTCCAGCACCAGAGGGGAGCCCCTGCGGGCAGAGTGTTCCCCTGACAGAGGAGGAGGCAGAGCCAGTAGGCGATGTAGTGGCAGGTCACGTTCTTCTTGATTCATTCCTTATTTACCTTATTTGATTCCGGTGCCTCTCATAGCTTTGTGTCTGTCTCCTTTGCTCTGAGACACAATATATTGCTGAACCCTTGGGTAGGACTTGCAAATATTGACCGGGGGAGGCATCATCCTGGTCAAATATGCAAGGGGCGGAGAGTTACTGTAGGAGGCCGAGTTTTGGGTGCGTGCTTGCTCGTAATGCCCCTTCCGAGGTACGATGTGGTACTCGGAATGGATTGGTTGAGCATGCACCATGCTACTATAGATTGTAGAGGAGGTAGGATTTTGTTTAGGCCGCCGGGAGAGCCAGAGATTGTGTTTGCCAGAGGAGCAGCTGAGCCGGAGATGGGTTCTGCGGAGCTTTACTGGCGGGGCAGGCATTGCCGCATCCATTGATAGCTGACTTCATGGATGTTTTTCCCGAGAGTTGCCTGGGATGCCGCCGGATAGAGACATTGAGTTCTCTATAGACTTAGTGCCAGGTGCTGAGCCTATCTCACAGCATGTCTATAGAGTCAACAATAGCGAGTTGGCGGAGGTAAGAAACAGGTCGACGAGCTGCAGGACAAGGGATTCATTAGATCCAGTTCATCGCCTTGGGGAGCGCCAGTCCTGTTTGTACCGAAAGAAGGATGGTACGATACGCATGTGCATCGACTACAGGGCGCTCAACAACCTCACTATCAAGAATAAGTACCCATGCGAGGATCGACGACTTGTTCGATCAGTTGAGTGGTGCCAGGGTGATTTCGAAGATAGATCTGAGATCCGGCTATCATCAGCTGAAGGTGAAGAAGGAAGACATTCCGAAGACAGCTTTTCGGACTCGGTACGGCCAGTACGAGTTCACAGTGATGCCATTTGGGTTGACCAACGCCCCAGCTGTGTTCATGAACTTGATGAACAAGGTATTCCATCAGTACCTTGACAAGTTCGTGGTGGTCTTCATAGACGACATCCTAGTCTACTCGAAGACGCCGGAGGAGCATGAGGAGCATCTGAGGATTGTGCTCGAGACTTTGAGAAAGAGCAGTTGTATGGGAAGTTGTCGAAGTGTGAGTTCTTCCTGGACCAGGTCGAGTTCTTGGGTCATGTTGTGACCGAGCACGGGATCTCAGTAGACCAGAAAGATTGCTGCGGTAGAGTCTTGGTCTACGCCCAGTACAGTTGCCGAGATTCGGAGCTTTCTGGGATTGGCACTACTATCGGAAGTTCATCCAGGATTTCTCGCGGATCGCGGAGCCGATGACTAGACTCACCAGGAAGGACGTGAGTTCGTCTGGACTGAGGAGTGTCAGGCCGCCTTCGATGAGCTGAAGAAGAGGTTGACATCAGCTCCGATCTTGACATTGCCGTCTGGGACCGGTGGTTTCTCGATTTACAGCGACGCTTCTGGCCGGGGTCTGGGTTGTGTACTTCAGCAGCACGAAGGTGATTGCCTATGCATCTAGGCAGTTACGTCCTCATAGAAGAACTACCCGACTCACGATCTGGAGTTAGCCGCGTCATCTTTGCCCTGAAGTTGTGGAAGCACTATCTGTACGGAGAGCGGGTTGAGATCTTTACTGACCATAAGAGCTTGAAGTACGTGTTCACTTAGAAGGAGCTGAACATGAGGCAGAGACGTTGGCTCGAGCTGATGAAGGATTTTGATATCGCCTTGCAGTACCATCCAGGGAAGGCCAACGTAGTCGCAGATGCCTTGAGCAGGTATCCAGTGGCTATGTATCTGACATCAGACCGTCATCTTTTGGCCGACCTGGACAGTTTGGAATCGAGGTGATTATTCCGGGCATGGAGGTACAATGTGGGGTTTACAGATTCAGTCTGAGTTGATGGACAGGGTCAGATCAGCAGTATGATGATATTGCCCTGAGGTGCATCAGGGAGCAGGTGCAGGCAGGGCTGCTTGATGATTTCTCTATTGCCGAAGATGGGTCGCTGCGGCACGGTGCTAGACTGTGCATTCCGAGTGGGAGCTTCGGAGGAGGTTCTTCAGGAGGCTCATCGCTCTCAGACTCTATGCATCCTGGTGCCAACAAGATGTACAGAGATCTGAGAGAGCACGTTTGGTGGTACGGCATGAAGCGAGGTAGCTCAGTTTGTATCTCGCTGCTTGGTTTTCAGCAGGTGAAGGCCGAGAGACAGAGGCCTGGTGGATTGCTACAGCCACTACCCATTCCTGAGTGGAAGTGGGAGCACATCACCATGGACTTTGTGTCGGACTTCTACGGTCTCCAGGAGGGAAAGACGCATTTGGGTCATAGTTGATAGATTGACCAAATCGGCCCACTTTTTGCCTTTCAAGGTGGATTGTCTACGGAGAGGTTGGCAGAGCTATATGTTCGTCAGATCGTGCGATTGCATGGGGTTCCGTGAGCATAGTTTCAGATCGGGATAGCCGTTTCACTTCCCACTTCTGAGGAGTTTGCAGGCTAGCTTGGGCACCTCGCTCAAGTTCAGTACTGCTTATCACCTCCAGACAGACGGGCAGTCGGAGAGGACTATCCAGACCTTGGAGGATATTTCGCACGTGTGTGCTAGATCTCGGGGTTCTTGGGAGGATCATCTTCACCTGGTAGAGTTTGCTTACAACAACAGCTACCAGGCCAGTATAGAGATGTCGCCATTCGAGGCTCTATACGGACGGAGATGCCGTACTCCCTTATCATGGGACGATGTTGGCGAGAGGGTGCTGCTTGGACCAGAGATGGTGGTGGATGCAGCTGAGAAGGTCAGGCTGATTAGAGACAGACTTCGGGTGGCTCAGGATAGGCAGCGGCATTGGGCCGATAGCCACCGGAGACCGTTAGAGTTCGAGGTTAGTTTCAGTTCCTGTTTGTGATTGTTTGTGATTTGTCTGTCCTGTGTTCTGAGTTTGTTTTATGTCTAGGCTGGTGCTTTGGTGTTCCTGAAGATTTTCGACGGGGCACGATTCGCTTTGACGGGGGCGGGAAGCTTAGTCCGCGCTACATCGGACCTTTCACCATCCTTGAGAGGGTCGGTGCAGTGGCTTACCGGCTGACTTGCCGCCTACGCTAGAGGGGGTACACAACGTGTTCATGTGTCGCAGCTGAGACGGTACGTGGCGGACCCCAGCCATATATTGGATCATTCAGCGATCGAGGTGGGGCCTACTCTTCACTATCCAGAGCAGCCAGTGGAGATTCTGGATCGTAGGGAGAAGGTGCTCCTAACCAGGTTATACCCTTGGTTCTGTTGCATGGAGGCATCACTCTCCAGGTGAGTCTACCTGGAGAGAGAGGACGACATGCGGGAGCGTTTCCCTTATCTCTTCGAGCCCTGAGGTATAATTTTGTTTCTGCATGTGATTCAGTGTATGTTTGTTTTAATTTTGAGGACAAAATTTTTTTAAGGTGGATAGATTTGTCACCCCCAATTTTCATGAACAGGGGTATTTTGGTAATTTTCCACTTTAAAATTATTTTGGAATTATTTATTTATTTATTGTATTATTTTGGGGTTGTTTGAGTCGGGTTCGAATTTCAACTCATTCCGACTTGTTTCGACTTGTTTCGGGGACCCGGGTAGTGTTGACCTTAGCGGGCCCACACTAGTTAGCCATGGCCCACATATTAGATTTTAGTTAGTGACTAGACTAATTATTTTGGTTAAGAGTAATTTGGATTAGTAGTTTAGGATTGACTAAACTACCCCCGACTTAACCCCTTACCATTGTATTAGCAAATAGACTAGGGAGGGGCTTTCTTGACTTTTCCATATAGGACAAAAGACCTTTGTTGGCCGGCCATGACATATGGATAGGCCCTCCATCATTTCTTTATTTCCTTTTCCACTCTCTCTTGTTCTTCCCCAAATTGATTTGAGAGCAAACCCTAATCAAATCATCCCCAAATCTTTCCATTTCTTCACCAAACCTTCATCCTTCCTTCTCCATTCTATCCAAGGAAGGAGCTCCTCAAGTTTGAGAGGATTCGGAGCTTGTTCGTGTCCGTTTGGGATTTCTACGTGTCGGTGGCGTTTCGGGATCGAATCGAATCACCGGGAGGTATAAATCCTTTTCCTCTCTCATGCATTAGATTCATTTTGACCTATAGGAATGACCCCCTTGGTTTGTGTCCATTTTGTGTCCATTTGGACATTTGTAGAAGTGTCCTAAGAGTAGGATCGTGTCCTAATGGAGAAAACTCTATTTGGACACATGTAAATTGTTTGTGCATTGATTTTTGGTTGTTCTAATATTATTCCAGATTTTTCATGTGTTTAGATTTGTGGTTTCCATAGTATCATAATGTATTATATTCCTATAACCTATATGTATATATATATGGTTATATATATCATTCTCTCTCTATATATATATATATATCTATTATACAAAACACAAAGGTTTTTGAATCCTAGGGCTGACTGTGCCAAGATAAAGTGGTTGGGATTTAATCTTGGTTAATCAACGGTTGTGGGGTTTTATAGGGAAGAGCATTATTGGGAGTAGGATTTTATGGGGAAGAGCATTATTGGGAGTGGGGTTTTATGGGGAATCCAAAGATGGGGAATTAATATTTTGATGGTTGGGATTTAATATTTTGATGGGGGCCTCATAATGGTTGTGGATGAGCATTATTGAGAGTGGGGTTTTATGGGGAATCCAAAGAAAATTCACATCCAACAGTGGTTGGGATTTAATATTTTGATAGGGGCCTCAAAATTATTATTGTTCGTTTAAAATTGGGGGTCCAAGATTTTGAGGGGGAATACCTTAAATGAACCATGCCCTATGGGCACGGGTTATGACTAGTATATATATATATATATATATATATATATATATATATATATATATATATATATATATATATATATATATATATATATATATATATATATATATATATATATATATATGGCATATATATATAAAGGTGTATATATATGGGATGGTGTGACATTGTGTTGGATGGGGGAGAGGCTACAGGTTCGGCCAAGGGAGCATGGGATATGTGTGTGTGGTTGTTAGTGTAGTGTTGGTGTTTGGTTGAATGTTTGAGAGGGGAAAATGTGAAGAGGAGTGATATGGTTGAGAGTGATTTGTAGAGAGTTTGTGGAGTGGTGTGTAGAGTGATTTGTAGGGAGGAGGAAACCAATTCTTGGCTGTCACTTAAACAGTCCAATTGACTGTAAAACCAGTCCCCCAAATCCCTGTTTGCAGTCCAGAAAATAACCCCCACACTGCTTCCAAAACAGCCAACAAACTCCCTCTTTTGCTGTCAATAACAGCCCCTACACAACCTTCATTTCAGTCCTTACATGGACTGTCCAATAACACCCCATAACTGTCCCTTGAATACCCATGTATCTACCATGTTTCAAGCCATTAGATGGCAGTCATTCATTGTCAAGAACAGTCCCAAAAACTCCTTCCAAACAGTTCCTAAAACCCATCCTTAGCTGCCCCAAGCATGTCCAGTTTTGCCATTGATTGGCTGTCACATTTTTACTCCAAGACAGCCCCAAATCTGTCCCCATTACACCACCTTGCTGTCCCATGTTGGTCTCCAAATTTTAGTCCAATACACCCCACTCCAGTCCCCTATATGCTGTCATATTCAGTCCACATTGCCTCACAAATCAGTCCCCTCAAGTCTTCAATATCATTCCATAGTTTAGCCTATGTGTGAGTGTGTGTTGTGAGCTTGTGAGTGTGAGTGTGAGTGCTATAAGTGTAGTTAGTAGCCTATATCTAAACTAGTAGGAAAACCTATAGGAGAGCCTATGGGTGTGATAAATATATGAGTGTATCATGAGAGTGAGTGGTGTAGATGAGTGTGGTAGAGTTATGAGGGTAAATTTATGATATGGTTTAGGAATAGGGTAAACCAATACCCATGTATCCCAACATAGCCTAGATACCTAGGATGCCTATTTTCCTTGGTAGGTACACCTTAGATAGGTTGATATCTAGCTAACCTAAGGAGCCTAGGCTAGTATCTTGGGTATTAGCGGGGTTTCCTTGGGATTGGGCAAGGTATCGGGATTTACCTTGGTAGGGTAAATGCTAGTTTTGCCTAGGAATAGGATATTTGTGTTAGAAGTCTAAGATAGAGTTAGAACTTGATTCCCGTGGTTGGTAATGATCAAATATGGTGCTCATAGACTAGTTTTGACGTCGATTGACCTTTTTGACCAAAAGTCAACAAAAGTCAACCGAGTCAAACTTAGCCTTTAAGCGATCCGATTTGACCGAAACCAATCCAGAGTTGACCAGTTGACTAAAAGTCAACAGTTGGTCAACATTAGACTAGTTTGACCTAGGGTTGACCTAGAGTTGACCAGAGTTGACCAGAGTTGACTTTTTGACCAAAAGTCAACTGTAAGTCAACCCTTGACCCCGTTTGACCTAGTTTGACTTGCATTGACTTCCAGTGACCTAGTATGACCTAGTATGAACCAGTATGACCTTGTATGACTCAGTTTGACCTAGTTTTGACTTAGACTTGCATTCATGACTTATATTAGTTTTCTTTCTCATTATTAAGCCCTGTTTGACTCATAGTATCTTATTTTAGGTCTGTGATCACTCTGAGCGTTTTTCACCCTATCAGCTCAGGACCACAGGCGAGTACATTCACTGATAGTTTTCATTGTCTTGATATCTACTATATCCGATTCAGTCGTAGTGTTTTACATGATTCCTGACACGACGGTTCACGGACTAGTATACGTCGGATCCTGTCATGAGATTTTATTCCTAGACTCTCTTGGTATATGAGTATGTAATATTTCTGTATTCCTGTACTTATATAGACACTGATTTGGGAGTGGGCTGGCCCCCTACTCTCGAACCCCGTGTCATGACGTGCCATGTCCGAATCCGTGATACTATTCGGGGATGGAGGAATTATTAGGGGTTATGTGATCAAAGCCTTCCTGTAACTATATTTTGCTAGCGCCACCCTCACCTCACGTAGGGTGTAGCAGACACCCCATTACCAGTTATCCAGGTTGGACGGCATGACTCTCCGTTGAGTACACCGCGGATTGCCGGGCCAAGTGGATAACCATCTCTTGCTTCCCTAGCCGATCACATATCGCTCTAATAGTTCAAATCACTTTTACATTTATTAGTGTATCTTATATTCCATTTCAGCTTTACTTTCTGTACTTCTCACCTTGCTATGATTTCCATTTCTCACATGCTCTATCTGCCTTTTATACTGTGCCATGATTTGAGACTAAGTTCTGTTTGAAAGAAGGGTTACAACTCCGGTCCTTGTTTGGTTCAAGGGTTGTAACTCGGCTTTCAAATGGTTCCCAAGTCGCCTATATCTTTTCTTGTATTTCATTATTGCTGTCTCTTATAGTATTTCTCAATTCATATGAAACTGCTGTTGGTGTTTTGTACTTGCTCATTTTCCTGACAGGATAAGTTGACAAATTTTACAGATGATTCAGAGGCTGATTTCCGACCTACTATGGGGTTGAGTCTGATGGACTAGATTTAGACCGTGGCCTGTTGGTAGAGCCACTAGACTTTACTCACCCTGAGTAGCATAGTTTAGTTAGGTTTGCCTGGCCTGCGAGCCAGCTAGTACATTTCAGTTTTGTAGTATCTTATATATTTTCTGAGACTTTGATGTTTATGTTTAGCTCTGACTTGTAGATTTTGGAACTCATTTCCTGTTTCTATCA
>JANAVB010027800.1:8061747-8221948 GCA_029216955.1 Iris pallida | reverse complement strand
CCGCATAGGGGTGAAGATCAGTCGGGACATCGTTCATTATTGACACCAGGTACGCCCCCTTATGGAGTAGGACGTGGAACCCTTGACACACTTGAACGTGTTCTTCTTCCTGTCACCAGAATTGAATTGGATCCTGCCGGAAACAACCCCATGCAGTTCAGGAGTCAGGTCCCATTTCATCTGCCTCTGCACAGCCAGATCAGTAAACACCGACAGAGGATATTGCGCTTCATAGATGGCAACCCTATTCTTTGGTTATTACTTGACTACCAAGGGGTCTCTAGACATATTGTCTCGTCATTCTCAAATCCTACACTATTACCGAACAGGAAGTATGGCTTCTTTAAACGACGTGTCCCTCCAAGCAAGAGTTCCTCATCATTAATCATTTGTTCAGAAAGGTCCTGTCCTATTCAATTAGGCGATCGTCCATTCCGTAGGTTGATCATGACTAATCTTGGCCTGAACATTGCTGACCATGTCGTTTACGAGGCTTTGCCGAGGACGTGGCAAGCAGAACCGAAAGGGATACCACTAAGTTCTAGGACAAACATGTTCACTGCAAGAAAAAAAGAGAAGACAGAATCTGTATGAAAACTAAGTGCTGAAGGACTCTTTTGCGCCCAAAGGACTATGCACCCAAAGGGATATGCGCCCAAAACAAACATGTGGGCGCATAATGTACAGCATAACGTGGGGTGTATAACATGCAAACAACATATGGGCGTATAACATGGCAACATGTGGGCGCATAACATACACAGTTTGGCGCATGACTTCTCTGGACGCATAAGAATGCTCACAAAAGTATGTTGCCTTAGGCGCATGCGCCCAGACAGAAGAAAAGTCTGGGCGTTGCAAATTAATGCTCGAGACTTTATTTTTGAAGCGTGGCCTCACCCATAATCGGGTCCTGGACTGGTGAGGACTGCCGCATGAGGAGAGCCACTCGGTCAGCCCCCTTGCCCTTCGCAGATCTCTTGGTGACCTTGGGAGACATGGTTCATAAAAGAAAGGAGAAGAAGAGTCTTTTGAAAGTTCTAAGAGAAATGAGAATAATAACTTTCTCTCTTTCAAAGACTATTTATAGGCATAGGCCATTCTCCTATGCGCCCACTATTCCTATGTGCCTATGCGACCATTGTGCACTATGCGCCCACCATGGCTTATGCGCCCACGTGAAGATCTAGCCTCTTGCATACTATACGACTGCCATTTGACGACGTGGACAACGTATGAAGGACGGACCTCTTGAAATTCTACCCCGATGAATCTATCAGTTCAGATTTTTGAGGAAGATCTCAACAGCCGTCTCTCTGACAGGCTGGCCAAATGCTATGCGCCCAAAGAGAGAGCGTGCTATGCGCCCACTACATCACGAGAGACAGTCCATGCTTCTTTCAAAGTATTTCGAACTCGTTAAGTATCAAAACTTTGAAAGGGGTCTTGTAGAAGCATGAAATTTTAGCGATAAAGCCTTATGCGCCCAAGCCAATGAGGTCATATGCGCCCTAGTCATCCTGTGAAGCTCTATGTGCCCAAGTTACCCAGTGAAGCTCTATGCGCCCAAGTCATCCTGTGAGGCTCTATGCGCCCAAGACAAGCTCCCCTAGAAAGAGGGCGCATAGCCCTGTTTCAGGCTATGCGCCCAAGCCAGAATAGCCCCTGACTTGGTCAAAGCCACGATCAAACGTGCACCGAAGCGTACGACCATGTCAGTCTCCACGAGCAGTCGTTCACCGAAGCATGCGGCCACGTCAGCACCACGTTGAACCCACGACCACGCAGCTTGCATGCGCCTACATCCTATGCGGCCAAAGCAAGACCATGCACCTAAATAAGGACCAGTATGTTTTCTCATGTGGGCGCATAACACCATTCCAGCTCAAGAACGACTATAAAAAGGGGCCTCATCCCTTTTCAAAACACAGAACGAGAGCATTTTCAAGAGCCAAATTGCTGTACTTCTTGCCAGTGAGCCGAGAGTTAGCAATTTTCTTAGGTTTTCTCCACTTTTGTAATCGGAGTGTCAACGGAGTAAAGGAGCAACTGCCGCTTGATCTCCATCTATCCTATTCCCCAGAATTCTTTTTTTGTACTCGTGGATCCTCAGCGCAGGATCTCTCAGGCGTACTCGATTTGTGGTGCCTTGCACCAATAAAGAAAAGACAATATTTCTTCTTCTTTTGTGTGTGTCCACAAAGATATCAAGTCCAATAAAATAATACTAATGAAAATCTGTCCAACATGAAATAGAAATAATAACTGTGCATGTAGACATCCCGAAACCACAGTAGAAGGAAATAAAAATAATCATCAACTAGAAGTCTATAAAATGAAAGAAAAAGTAGCAAGTCTAAAGTAGAGAGACATGTCTTAAGAGAAGTCCTCGGGCACTATCTCGTCCTCCTGCGAAGGTACGTCTCCAGTCTCGACTTCTGAATCGTAAACCTCCGGGTAGTCCTCTCAAACTAAGCCTAGAGGGATTACCAGGTCCTCAGGGGACTAGCAAGATACATAAAACATGCCAAAATGTAGCAGTAATAAATATGCAAAAAGTAAAAATAATTAAGAAAAATCAACTGAGGAACAATGAACTAAGATACCAAGATCTAAGACACAAGGAACCTAAGACACTGGCATGCCATACTAGTCATGGCTAACTGGTCAAAGCTATAGACTGTAGTCAAGACAAGCACTCCCAATCTAGTATATTAATCATAGTCAAGAAAAGCACTCCCAATCGATATGGTAGCCATTCATAGCATCAAAGTCGATAATCCTATAGACCATAGTCAAGGTAAGCACACACAAGCTATAGAATGTCACAAGTCAAGTCCTACTCAAGTCAAGTCATATCAAGTCAGGTCAAATCATACTCAAGTCAAGGGAACCGTAGTGCAGGACTAGACGACTATATCAATGAACATATGAAAATAAAGCATTATAACAAATAGGAAACTCATAATAGAAAACAAGAACGTACAGGTAAACAAAAAATGTAAAAATAAGACTACAAACAAGATAAGTGAAACTAGACATAGAGTAAAGCAATCATGAATATGAGAAAGAGATCAACAGTGAAGTAATGAGTATGCATATAAATATACTGTACGAGCTGGCAAGGTATACTTGCCTGATGGTAGCACGTAGAATCAACATTATCCAGTCAATCAACGAGCCACAAAAGTCAAACTCCTACAGATGACTCCGGATGCTAAAACAGACATCACCAACATGTTTGGCATAAAAAAATGTCAAAGTTTGATTACCTATAAGTCCAATTCTGGACACAGGAGCAAAATAATAATTTCGGGCCAAAATAGTGTCCGCCGTTGGACCCCTTTGCACCGAAAAATGTGCTAGAGCCTATGGTCTCAAAAGTCGAAAAATATACCTATGGGTCCAATTTTTCGATACGATCTCAAATATGTCCAGATTTAGATTCTGATGAGTCGTGCACAAAATCGCCCGTTGAGTCAGATTACGGGCCTGCCAAAATAGCGTTCCGGCCAACCTTCTCAGAATCGGACCAAACTTGGCTCATAGGACCAGAAAAATGATACGAGTCCAGTGGTACAAGTTTCGTCATGAGGTGACAAACATGCACAAAGTAATTAGCTAGTTTGCAAAGAGGTCGATACGGTGTTCTTTGACCGATACGCCTCGAATTCGTCACGGACTCGCAACCAATTCGAATTCCATCAAAGCTCGCACATCCGCAACATCCGTACACATCTATTGATGCTCACGGGTTATCACCAAGTTGTCCGATTTGTCGGGATGGACCCTGTATCGGTAAAAATCTTAATTTTCGAAAACAATTTTTCCAACTTTTCCTGATTTTTGAGAGCGAATTTCTCGAGATTAAATAATGAAATTAAAAACTACGAAAAGTGTTTTTAAGTTGTTTAGGTTGTCTTCAACCTTATTTAGGTGGATTTCTAAATTAATCGATGGATTGGTGATTAACTGGCTTCAAAAATAGGGTAAAACTGTTTGTTCACTGTTTTAAATATTACAGAAAAACTAATATTATTCGAGTTTTGGAACTCGATTTACAGTCGAACAAACCCGTATCGTAATAATCTAATTAACAGGAGATGAATATAGTTAACTAGACTACTCGTAGGATTTTAAGGAATCGAAAACGGTCGTATATGTAGGAAGTAACGGGGTCGAGAAGTAGAGTACTTGGCAGAGGAGCACTGTTGTAGTATTCCTTGTTTAGCGCATGTTTGGGACAGATTGGCGACCGTACGACAATTTAGGGCGGCTCATAGGTGGATAGGGTTACACACGGAGGTAGCTGGGATTGTGGGGGAGGTAGCAGGTTTGGAGTTAGGGTTTTCTCGATGAATCCCTCTCTCTCTCTCTCTCTCTCGGGTTATATTATATAGGCTGTATTTTTTTTCGGGGGGGGGGGGGTGAATTCTTCTTTGTGTCGGGCTTGGAGTAGGGTGTTTGGGCAATACTGTTCTCACAAGGGAACAATATGATTTTTTTTCTATTACCTATTTTTCTATATATAGCTCTCTCTCTCTCTCTCTTCTATTACCTATATATATATATATATATATTATATATATATATATATAATATATATAATGTATATATATACATATTTTTTATATATAACATATATATATTATATATATATAATATTATATATATATATATATATATATATATATATATATATATATTTTATATATATATAACATATTTATATATATATATATATCTATATATATATATATATATATATATATATATATATATATAATATATATATATATACTATTTTTTTATATATATATACATATATATATATTACATATAATATCTATTATATATATAATATATATATATATATATTATATATATATATATATATATAATATATATTATATATATCATATGACATCTTTAATCCCATCTTATCTATAAAGCACGATCATTCATCTCTCTAAAATAGGAAGGGACGAGAAGCAATCTGTATGAGCTCAAAAATAAATAGGCACCACACTTAAACAGGCGCCAGCATTATATAGCGCCTGGTCACTAGTTGCACGATACTCAGGTTGCGCCAAAGTCAGGGTGCACGAGTCCCACGTGGCAAACTTCCTCGAGAACTGTAACATAAGTCAAGATTACTGACAACTCGACAATCGAAGAATCTTTCTTTGAATCTTGGGAAGCGTGGCGCTCGAGAAGACTATATCAATTTTAATAAATGTAGACAGTTGTCTTTTGCCAGTCATCAAGTAGCGCAAGGTAGTTAATGAAGACTGAACAGTAAGGGGCGCTAGTCATCAGGTTGCACCTGGCGCAACCTATCAAACTGGCGCCACATAACCAATTTCCATCGAGAAGCTAAATGACGTGGCGCACATGCCACTAATCTCGAAAATGTGTCCACTATGCTACCCATGACCATGCGCATCTCACTCACAGAATGCTATGCGTCCCAGCAGTTCAAGTAACCATTTGCGCAATTGGATAGGTGGCGCGCAACACACAGTGCGCGCAACTAAGAAATAGTTATTTCAGAACTCTATAAGTAGAGTTTCAAATCAGTTCTAAAGGATCACTAACGATCATAATCTACCAACAAAGTGCTGCTGCATTCTCTAGAGGCATGTGTCTTCAAAATCATTGTCCAAGGGATAAAGTGATCGTCTTCTGATCAAATTCCTACAGTTGTACTTCCCCGAATTCAAGTACTCATTACTTTTCTTCTTCTTAGTTTGTAAATCAAACTTTTATTTTTGTAAACAAAATGGCACTCTGCTGGGGATGACTTACTCCTCCGACGAGAAAGTGACAACTCAATGTGATACCGCGTCGATCGGCAAGATGTAGAAGACCTTGGTCGTACAAGTTGACCAAACAGCCTACGAAGCCCTGATCAGTGGGGGTACTAGGCACGCCACTGTGGCTGCCAAGAATAAGGCATGCACCGTATGGACTCCCAAGTCCTCAACAGTACCAATCACTCGCTTCTGCACAGGCTGCGCCTACTGTCTCTCTGGCACAAAATAAGGGAAACGCTTTTTAGCTACTCCCACTTCTTCTCCAATTTTGAACTCGGAGAAGAACCTATCTTGTGAGGCTACTAGAAAGAACAAAGGAAAGCGTCCTTTGGCATTTCCTCATTCTGTGCAAGATGCGCCTATTCCTGTTGGCACAAAATAAGGAGAAACGCTTTTTATCTATTCCCTCTTCTTCCCCAAATCTGAATTTCGTTAGGAATCTACCTACTACTGCCCTGGCGCAGAACAAAGAAAAGTGCCATTTGGCCTTTCCTCATTCTTCTCCTATCCTTGACTCGGTGGAAACACTCCTGATTGTGCCCTTGCGCCAATCAGTCCTAAAGCTCTTTTGGCAAAACTCTACTCATCTTATAAAGACAATCAAATCTCTAGCAAGAAAGTAAGTTCTGTTCAAAATGAACTTTCTGCTACCCAGTTGCGCCACTTCAAGCGCACATGAATGGGGTGCACAGAACAAAAAGGCATTCTGCCTACTCCTAAGAATTCAATTCAAGATCTACCAACATGCGCATCTCGAGATCCAAACAAAAAAAACTGATGGTGTTTCAAACAAACACACAGGTGGCGCACCTATCTGACTTGCGCGTCTATCTCAATAAGCGCTAGTTAGGATCAACTTCAGCAAGTCATAATATGTCAATTGTAGTCTGCGCCAGTAGCCAAGTTGTGCCAGAGGAAGACTTCTGAAGTCAAGAATCCTCTTACCTATGCCAATCAGCTCAGCACTCCTTGTACACTCAGGGTACAGGGCACCTCAAGAACCGAAATTATGTTCCAAATATCATCAAGAATATATACCTCCGACTTCTTCTTATCCTGTCGTTGTAACCAATCTCCGTAAACTTTTTGTATAGAAATGAAAGATCGCAAGGCCATCTTGTCCATCTGTAGTTCCACAACGTTGTAATCATCACCACGTAGTAGTCATCAAATGTTGCTGTCAGTCAGCTAAAGGGTTTGTCTTCGACCGTTTGAACTACGTTCAGACTCCTGAACCTGAGATAGTGAGTGAAGATGAATTGTTGTACGCTTCAGTCAACATGACATCTCGAAGCACTGGGGGTGGAAAGTGTCCGAGATGTAATGCATCCCACAACCCCAGTCAAACTTGGATCGGGTCCATGGCTCCGGCGTAGGAGTCTACCAACATACCAGATTAAGAAGCCGAAAACAATCGGTCAAAGGCATCTTCCTTCCGACCGAGTAATAATCGGTCAAAGGAATCTTCCTTCCGACCGAGGAACAATCGGTCAAAAGAATCTTCCTTCCGACCGAGAAACAATTGGTCAAAGGAATCTTCCTAATTCTGACCAAGATTCTTTCAGTCAAAGGGATATTCCTATCCCTTGTCCTGGGGGTAGTTCCTTGTATGACTTTGATGTCGACAGTAAAAGCTTCGAATGAACCATCTTTTCCACCAGCTCTTATTCACTGGCCAGAGAAGTGACTGCCTATGTCATTAACGAAGAACAAGATGCATCTAGCTCCGTCAGTCAGGAGCAAAGAATCACCTCTTTAGAGGCTAGCTTGAAAAATAAGGCTAAAATGATGGCAAGCATGCATGCTATAATCGTGGCATAACACACTGGTCCACCGGTTGCGAATCTAATTCCAACCCAAGAACAGGTAGCGGCATCTGCTCCCACCAATGCTGGTCAGGGGTATAATCTCCTCACAATGCTACGGTACCAACTCCGAGTCTTTCTGGTGCTAGGGGTGGTTCATATCATGCAGTCCCTCCTCATAACACACCGAAACGTGTCATGACCCACACCCTAGAGTAAGGGGCACGAGAAGTGGGTACGTCCAGTCTACGCTCAGCGGTAGAACGCTGTCCTAGGACAATCATCTAACAATATATAAGGTACCTGTATAGTATATACACTCCGAATGGAGATGACATAGCAAATACAGTCTCAATCACATCTAAGGTAGAATACGATAAAAAGATAGATAGATATGAAATGTAATGAAATCTACAGAGATACAACCAGATAAAAGTCTAAGTGTCTAAGATAATATAAATCCAGATAACATCTCAAAATCCCAATACAGTAATCCAGAGAATGTAAATACAATTAAAGGCATCCTAGACTAAAGGAGTGTCATCCACTGCTAAGGGGTCCTGCTGTTGGTCCAGGTCACAACAGTCCTCTAGGGTAGTCCCGTAATAGGTGGAACAGAATACCTCGGCCTCATCATTTGTTATATTTTCAACATGTCCAGTCAGGACAGGAGCGAGCACAGTATATCTCAACAAATCATAACAGGTTAGAAAATATAAACATGCTAGAGAGTACGATACATGAAACTGAAAGAACAACATGATGTAAAAGAGAGACTGTAAGTAAATAGCTACAATATATAAGAAAACTATCAGTGCTAGTGATTTAGAGTACAAGATGGTTATGTAAACGGTACGATGTTGTACACGAGTAATCTACAGAGGTTGTACATGAGTAATCTACAAGATTGAATACATAACCACTTCTACTCCCTCGTCCTAATCAATACACAAGGATCCAGTCAAGTTATGTTATTGCACATGAAGTATAGCGAAGTATAGTTTGTACACGATGATCATGTGAGCACATGAGTATACACGATTTCGACCGATTTTTGCACGAATACACGAACACAAGGAGTACAACGATGCTCATGATAAAGTACATGAACATGAAATACCCGATGTATCCGCTAAAGGGATAACATCGCACGACAAGATCCATATAGTACTAATCCGTGTTACCAATGTGTTAGCATCAAGTAAAGTAATGTAAAGCAGGAAATATAATCCTAAGCAAGATATAAAATGATCAGAGAATGTACTTGCCTGGTTTCCTGAATATCTGAAGAGAATACACTGTTCGAGGAGTGGTGTCTGTCTCCTATAGAATAGTACTAGTCACTACATGTCTAAAATAGTAAAATAGACTGCTACAATGCATCTACATAATGTTTGGGGTCAATCTAGGCTAAAGTCAACCCTTGGTCAACTCTAGTCAACTACACTAGTCAAACTAGGTCAAGCCTAACCCAAACAAGTCTCACTAGGCCTAACTAGCCTATTTTAGCTAGCACTCATCAAAACTAGGCTATACAAGCCAACAACACACATTTACTGGGCATTCATGCCATATACACAGGCTGTATCACATAGGGACACACCCAATAGGCTATGTGCCATGTATATAGGCTATATATCACATATATAGTCTATTCTCACATATTTCATACATTAAATATTATATCTAATTTATATAAATAACATACACATATACATATAGGCCATATTATTATATATCACATATAGAGAGATAGGGAGAGGGATACATGTGTATGTGTGTCAATGTGGCAATATGTGATACATTATGGTGTGTGGATGTGTCAAGGACAGTTAGTTAAAGTAGGGAAGGGTGTAATATAGATTAAGGGGTGTGTACATGTATATGTGATACATAGCTAGCTAATAGGGTGTGTGATATATGGAAAACAGTGCATTGACAGTGAATTCTCATGTTTGGAGACATGTGTGTGTATGTGCACTTGTAAACAAGTGTTAAGTAGGATAACAATGTGAATGATTCAATGTAAAATAGTGTGTAACATTAGAAACAGTACAATGTAATGTGTATACAAGAATTAAGTAAATGACAGTAATCCAATAGATATGGTGTCAAAACAGTTAGCTAGGTTGTGAGTGAACTGTAGGGCAATGTGATAACCAATATTTGTATGTAAACTGATAGTAGGAAATCAGTAAGATAACTCAGGCATTTAATGCCTGTGTCAAGTGTGAGAGCAATGTGAAAGTGTGTATAATCAAATCAATGTAATGTGTATACAGGAGAATAGTAAAGACAGTTAATCAGTGAATAGAAAATCTATTCTCAGGAAAATCTAGGGTGCAATGGTAGTTAACAGTGTATAACTTTAGGGAATTCGATTGCCAGTTACATATTGAAGGTCTTGGTTTAACAGTGTACTAACAGTCCAAGCAGTCCTAACCCAATTTGAATCTCGATTCCTTGTTATCCTCAACCAAATCATGAACCAACCTTTCAGTAATCTAATACAGGTGTATATGAATTAATATGTCAATTTTAATCATGGAAAATAGGTTTAGAATCTCATTAACTTCAGAATTTTGAAAACAGGAACACAGTATATCAGTGAGAATGGGAGAACCTAATTCGAAATCAAAAACATGTTAATAACCTAATTAAATGGCTGGTAATTAATTACACACATGTGCACGTGTCAAACAATGTGTATGTGTCCAACCAAGTGGACACATTCGTGTCCAAGATACTAAAACACCACACGAGCACTGAGACTGGACACAACGTCGTGCACGCGTGCACACGGAGCACGACACAGTCCACGTGGGGACACATGGCCGTGCACACGTGTACACCATAAGTCAGGCTTCACGATCGACACCCTGTCCTGTGTCCATAGCACGTGTCGTGCCGTGTCCAGGTACGTGTCAGTGGCTAATAACGTGCGGTTCAGTCAGTTCGTACGACCAGTACGGGGAGGAGAACTCCTCGCACATGCAACCACCTGAGCTCAAATTTTGGGAGGCCAATGTCAGTCAGTGCCCTGACATTCCCTCCAAAAATGGCATGTCCTTGTTGTTAGGGTTATACACTAAACGCATCACTTTTGTAGTAACCTTATATCCTTAAATTTTGAATGAGAATCATATAGGCAATTATTTACATATTGTATTTGTTGCAAGTGTTAATGCAAATGTCTGATATTCTATATTGTAGATAATATGGTGTGTGGTGTCACACAGAAGATCATATTATCATTTTTCTATGGAGTATATAAATAGTTCACAACCTAGATGGACTTGGACAATCTATTGGAAAGGTTGTAGTGTAATCTGGCTTTAGTCTATCTTGACTATGGGTTTACACTAGTACACTTTGTGTGTATTGAACAGGACCACTTGAGGTTGTTCTCTTTGTACTGACTACATAAGAGAACAAACACCTCTGTTATTATGGATGCTTGCGCTCTTAATCCGGATATAGTAACGGACATGTATATGCAGTGTGCATTACTTTGACTCATAAAAGAGTGAGATTCATTATGGATCAACAACCTCTATGAATTGGGTAATAATATTGTATGTATGATGGGCTGTTGATTATAAATGGAATCCATGTCCCGATACATCGGGTTGATGATGTCCTCTTAAGGAGCTCATAAGGATTGTCATGTAAACCTTGCAGGTAGAATATATCCGACATGACAAATAAAGTTGAGCGGTACTACTTAAGGATAAAAGATGTCGAATCAATATAGTTGTCAGTAACTTGATTTGATCGACGGACATAAGATATCTTAACATGTGGAGCCAAACGAGCATATAATAAAAGGAGCCCACAAATATAATTTGGGATTAGGAAGGTAGTGCAACAATAGCTCATTAGTGGACCGAGCTATTGTTAATGGGCCTGGATTATATGTTCGGGCTGAACACGGGATATCCAGATCTGTTAGGAGGCCTAACCCTAATTTCTCCTCATGGTCCCTGCCGTAGCCTATATATATCCTCTATTCTCTGGCCGCCAGATCACTGAGAAATCTGAAATTTTCTCTAAATTCGCAATTCACGTAAGAAGAGAAAGAGAGGGCTGCCAAGGAGAAGAAAAGGTTGGGAGATCGTCGCCCACACGACGTCCAACTCGAGAAAGGAATACGTGCAGAAGATCTTGGGGTCGTCCGCTCGAGATTGCCAGGAATTACTTGTCTCCTTTCCGCCGCAGGTATAATTCGTGAACCCTAGTTTCCGCCTATAAAGGGTTAGAACACGTATTAGATCTGTTTAACTTTCTATCGATCAATACGCACACCATAGGAAGGGTCCTGGGAATTTCCAATTCCATCAATTAGTATCAGAGCCACTTTGGATCTACGTATTGATTGATACGTCCATGTTGTCCAATAAAACCTACGCTATGTAATACTCGGTAGATGTAGATCTGTTCTAACTCGGTTTTGCAGGCATCTTAGATCCAACTATTATGGTCCATTGCATGTTTTTTTATTGTGTTGTTTAAACCACGGATATGTCGTGGATGTTGTTGTTGCTGTGGATGTAATTAAAATCACGAGGGTTAATAATGGATAACATGGACATAATATCAACTAGTAGAAAAACCCTCATTGTTAAATAACTAAGTGGGAGAGGATTTTTATTTAGTATAAATCCTATGGTCTCCATTACTGGTTTGTAGGTGATGTAATTATACTTGCGTGTTGGCTTTAGTGCTTTCCTCCATATCGGATGAGTATAATTATGGATCACCAGTACAAACTTCCTTAGGGATAATTGTAGAAAGTTACCTAGTATGTGTTCACTTCTCCATCTGAAGGAACTCATTACAAGGTAATGGACTTAGTATTAAGTAATGGTATACACTTAGATACAAATAATGGTATCCTCCCCATCGGAGTCACTGCTATTATTTGTATGACCAGAGCAAGACCAGCATATTAATTTTATTTGTCATAAATTTATATTGACATGATAGTAAAATTAATAAGAAAAATCTACTTGAACAAAGTTAAATTTGTATACGTCCATATTATCGTGGCATGCTAAATTCATGGTGTTCAAGGTGTTGGTGAATTTCTTATTATTGTTTTAAGGGAATCAATATTTAGTTAATTCAAAAAGTTTTTTTTGCCCTACATAATTTTATTTATGTGATTCTCAGGATTTCAAAAATGGGTTCTTTCAGTCCACTTGTGGTGATTCTTAAAGAAAACAAACTTACTGGACCTAATTATATTAACTGGAAACGTAATTTGGACATTATTCTGACTGCTGAGGAGTACAAATATGTACTTGTTGAGGAATGCCCACCTAAGCCTGATGCTAACTCTGATGAAGAGGCCAAAGAGGCTTATAAGAAGTGAAAAAAGGCAAATGAGATGGCGCGGTGTTACATTCTGGTATCTATGTTAAATGTACTGTGTCACTCCCAGTTTTCATGAACAGGAGTATTTTGGTAATTTTCCACTTTAAAATTTTTTGGAATTATTTATTTATTTATTGTATTATTTTGGGGTTGTTTGAGTCGGGTTCGAATTTCAACTCATTCCGACTTGTTTCGACTTGTTTCAGGGACCCGGGGTAGTGTTGACCTTAGCGGGCCCGCACACTTTTTAGCCATGGCCCATATGTTAGATATTTTAGTTAGTGACTAGACTAATTATTTTTGGTTAATAGTAATTTGGATTAGTGGTTTAGGATTGACTAAACTACCCCCGACTTAACCCCTTACCATTGTATTAGCAAATAGACTAGGGAGGGGCTTTCTTGACTTTTCCATATAGGACAAAAGGACCTTTGTTGGCCGGCCATGACATATGGATAGGCTCCTCCATCATTTCATTATTTCCTTTTCCACTCTCTCTCTTGTTCTTCCCCAAATTGATTTGAGAGCAAACCCTAATCAAATCATCCCCAAATCTTTCCATTTCTTTACCAAACCTACATCCTTCCTTCTCCATTCTATCCAAGGAAGGAGCTCCTCAAGTTTGAGAGGATTCGGAGCTTGTTCGTGTCCGTTTGGGATTTCTACGTGTCGGTGGCGTTTCGGGATCGAATCAAATCACCGGGAGGTATAAATCCTTTCCCTCTCTCATTTCTCTCATGCATTAGATTCATTTTGACCTATAGGAATGACCCCCTTGGTTTGGTGCCTATTGGTGTCCATTTTGTGTCCATTTGGACATTTGTAGAAGTGTCCTAAGAGTAGGATCGTGTCCTAATGGAGAAAACTCAATTTGGACACATGTAAATTGTTTGTGCATTGATTTTTGGTTGTTATAATATTATTTCAGATTTTTCATGTGTTTAGATTTGTGGTTTCCATAGTATCATAATGTATTATATTCCTATAACCTATATGTATATATATATATATGGATATATATATCATTCTCTCTCTCTCTCTATATATATATATATATATGTATATATATATAAAAAAATATATATATATATATATATATATATATATATATATATATATATATATATGGCTTATATATATAAAGGTGTATATATATGGGATGGTGTGACATTGTGTTGGATGGGGGAGAGGCTACAGGTTCGGCCAAGGGAGCATGGGATATGTGTGTGTGGTTGTTAGTGTAGTGTTGGTGTTTGGTTGAATGTTTGAGAGGGCAAAATGTGAAGAGGAGTGATATGGTTGAGAGTGATTTGTAGAGAGTTTGTGGAGTGGTGTGTAGAGTGATTTGTAGGGAGGAGGAAACCAATTCTTGGCTGTCACTTAAACAGTCCATTTGACTGTAAAACCAGTCCCCCAAATCCCCTGTTTGTAGTCCAGAAAATAACCCCCATACTGCTGTCCAAAATAGCCAAAAACTCCCTCTTTTGCTGTCAATAACAGCCCCAACACGACCTTCATTTCAGTCCTTACATGGACTGTCCAATAACACCCCATAACAGTCCCTTGAATACCCATGTATCTGCCATGTTTTAAGCCATTAGATGGCTGTCATTCACTGTCAACAACAGTCCCAAAAACCCCCTCCAAACAGTTCCTAAAACCCATCCTTAGCTGTCCCAAGCATGTCCAGTTTTGCCATTGATTGGCTGTCACATTTTGACTCCAAGACAGCCCCAAATCTGTCCCCATTATACCACCTTGCTGTCACATGTTGGTCTCCAAATTTCAGTCCAATTTACGCCACTCCAGTCCCCTATATGCTGTCATATTCAGTCCACATTGCCTCACAAATCAGTCCCCTCAAGTCTTCAACATCATTCCATAGTTTAGCCTAGGTGTGAGTGTGTGTTTGTGAGCTTGTGAGTGTGAGTGCTATGAGTGTAGTTAGTAGCCTATATCTAAACTAGTAGGAAAACCTATAGGAGAGCCTATGGGTGTGATAAATATAGGAGTGTATCATGAGAGTGAGTGGTGTAGATGAGTGAGGTAGAGTTATGAGGGTAAATTCATGATATGGTTTAGGAATAGGGTAAACCAATACCCATGTATCCCAACATAGCCTAGATACCTAGGATACCTATTTTCCTTGGTAGGTAAACCTTAGATAGGTTGATATCTAGCTAACCTACCTAAGGAGCCTAGGCTAGTATCTTGGGTATTAGCGGGGTTTCCTTGGGATTGGGCAAGGTATCGGGATTTACCATGGTAGGGTAAATACTAGTTTTGCCTAGGAATAGGGTATTTGTGTTAGAAGTCTAAGATAGAGTTAGAACTTGATTCCCGTGGTTGGTAATGATCAAATATGGTGCTCATAGACTAGTTTTGACGTCGGTTGACCTTTTTGACCAAAAGTCAACAAAAGTCAACCGAGAGTCAAACTTAGCCTTTAAGCGACCCGATTTGACCGAAACCAACCCAGAGTTGACTAGTTGACTAAAAGTCAACAGTTGGTCAATATTAGACTAGTTTGACCTAGGGTTGACCTAGAGTTGACCAGAGTTGACCAGAGTTGACTTTTTGACCAAAAGCAACTGTAAGTCAACCCTTGACCCCGTTTGACCTAGTTTGACTTGGATTGACTTCCAGTGACCTAGTATGACCTAGTATAAACCAGTATAACTAAGTATGACTCAGTTTGACCTAGTTTTGACTTAGACTTGCATTCATGACTTATATTAGTTTTTTTCTCAGTATTAAGCCCTGTTTGACTCATAGTATCTTATTTTAGGTCTGTGATCACTCTGAGCGTTTGTTCACCCTATCAGCTCAGGACCACAGGCGAGTACTTTCACTGATAGTTTTCATTGTCTTGATATCTACTATATCCGATTCAGTCGTAGTGTTTTACATGATTCCTGACACGACGGTTCACGGACTAGTATACGTCGGATCCTGTCATGAGATGTTATTCCTAGACTTCCTTGGTATATGAGTATATAAGATTTCTGTGTTCCTGTACTTATATAGACACTGATTTGGGAGTAGGCTGGCCTCCTGCTCTCGAACCCCATGTCATGATGTGCCATGTCCGGAGCCGTGATACTATTCGGGGATGGGGGAATTATTAGGGGTTATGTGATCAAAGCCTTCCTGTAACTATATTTTGCTAGCACCACCCTCACCTCACGTAGGGTGTAGCAGACACCCCATTACCAGTTATCCAGGTTGGATGACATGACTCTCCGTTGAGTACACCGCGGATTGCCGGGCCATGTGGATAACCATCTCTTGCTTCCCTAGCCGATCACATATCGCTCTAATAGTTCAAATCACTTTTATATTTATTAGTGTATCTTATATTCCATTTCAGCTTTACTTTTTGTACTTCTTACCATACTATAATTTCCATTTCTCACATGCTCTATCTGTCTTTTATACTGTGCCATGATTTGAGACTAAGTTCTGTTTGAAAGAAGGGTTACAACTCCGGTCCTTGTTTGGTTCAAGGGTTGTAACTCGGCTTTCAAATGGTTCCCAAGTCGCCTATATCTTTTGCCTTGTATTTTATTATTGCTGTCTCTTATAGTATTTCTCAATTTATATGGAACTGCTGTTGGTGTTTTGTACTTGCTCATTTTCCTGACAGGATACGTTGAAATTTTTTACAGATGATTCAGAGGCTAATTGCCCGACCTACTATGGGGTTGAGTCTGATGGACTAGATTTAGACCGTGGCCTGTTGGTAGAGCCACTAGACTTTGCTCACCCTGAGTAGCATAGTTTAGTTAGATTTTCCTGGCCTACGAGCCAGCTAGTACATTTCAGTTTTGTAGTATCTTATATATTTTTTGAGACTTGGATGTTTATGTTTAGCTCTGACTTGTGGATTTTGGAACTCATTTCCTGTTTTATCTATCATATCTCTTTTCCATTGCTATCTACCTTAGTTTGATATATGTGATTGAGACTGTATTGCTATGTCACCTCCATTCGGAGTGTATATACTGTACAGGTACATTTATCTGTTTTAGTCGTAGTATTTACAGACCCTATATACAGCGTTCTACCGCCGATACTGCGGCGTAGGCTGGATGTAACCACGTGCTCGTGCCCCTCTTCAGGGTGCGGGTCGTGACACATTTTTGTGGTGGACCATGCAGGTCGTGTCGCAACTAATGCGATCTCGTAATGGTGCTCGACTTAGAGTACTAATTACGAGCCTGCAATTAGGATGTAGGATCTAGGGTATGACAGGAGTTACTCAATCACATGTTAGGAAATTTCTGATCTTTTGATTACCATGACAAATTCTTTTGCGTTGAATTTAATTGTCCTTCTTTGATATTCCTATCATGTGCCATATTGACTCCTTGTTTCAATCTATCCTCAAGATGACGATCACTCGCTCTCAGGCAGCGGGTTCTAGCGATGTACCAGAGAGGCCCGATCCGGCAGGAGGTCTTCCACCTCCGGCTGCGGGAGTAGCAGTGGCAGTTCCAGGAGGTCTTCCACCTCTAGCTGTGGGAGCTACAGCTGAGGGAGCTGCCACCTCAGTTCCTACCCTTCAGGCGGGAGCAGCAGTAGAGACGGTTCCAGGAGGTCTTCCACCTCCAACAGCGGGACCGTCCCTGGTCATCCCTGACATTCTTCCACCACCGCCTCAGTTATCGGCAGACACTCAGGGTATGATGGCCCTTCTGCAGCAGATGCTGCAGACACAAAAAGCACAGACAGAGGCACAACACCGTCAGGCAGAGGTGCTGCGACAGACCATGGAGAACTCACATCAGCTAGCTATGGTAGCAATGGAGAGAGGTGCTCCGGCTACAGCTCAGGGAGCACGAGCACAGCAGTAGGGTCAGGGGAGGCCCGGTACACACCTCGACTTCAGGAAGATGAACCCGCGGGAGTTCAAGGGTACCGAGGGTATCCTATACGCGGACGACTGGATAGAGGATGTCCAGCGGAGTCTGGAGTTGGCAGAGTCCCGAGGGGTCTGTGGGTGACTTCTGCAGCAAGCCAGTTTTTTGACATAGCGTGACTTGGTACCGTACGGATCCGCATGCGTCAGTGAGAGGCATATCTTGGAAGGACTTCAGGAAACTCTTTAAGGAGAAGTTCTACCCAGATGTAGCCTTGATAGCTTTGGAGGGGCAGTTTGCCAGTCTGGTGCTGGGGAACTCGTCGGTAGACGAGTATGCAGCGGAGTTCTTCCGCCTGAGCAGGTTTGTACCCAGTTTGGTCCAGGATGAGGGGTGCAAGGCCCGGAAGTTCAGGAGGGGTCTCATTTATGCAGTGCACACTCGCACATCTGGGCGACGAGACGCGACCTTTGAGCAGATCTTGATGGAGGCTCAGATTGCAGAAGAGGACTTCGACCTGAAGCCGAAGAGGAGCAGTGACGCTATTGGAGCTAGTTCGAGTACAGGGCCAGTGAAGCGCCCATATTTCTAGTAGAGGCAGTTCCAACAGCAGCAGCCTCTGTTGCAGATCCAGCAGGCACCGGCACGTGTCCAGCAGCATCAGGGTCAGGGTCAGGGCCAGAGGCCGGCTACACAATGTAACTTCTGCGGGAAGCCAGGGCACACTAGAGAGGTGTGCAGGAAGAGATTGGGCGTCTGCTTATACTGTGGGGCGCCCGATCACCAGCTGAAGGACTGCCGTATTCGAGGAGTCCGAGGAGTCCAGGACAGAACACAGCCGGCCAGAGGACCAGCAGTACAGCAGAGAGGTCCTCCGCTTCAGACGCAGCAGCAGCGTTTCCACCAGCACCAGAGGGGAGCCCCTGCGGGCAGAGTGTTCACCCTGACAACAGAGGAGGAGGCAGAGCCAGTAGGCGATGTAGTGGCAGGTCACGTTCTTCTTGATTCATTCCTTACATTTACCTTATTTGATTCCGGTGCCTCTCATAGCTTTGTGTCTGTCTCCTTTGCTCTGAGACACAATAATATTGCTGAACCCTTGGGTAGGACTTGCAAAATATTGACCGGGGGAGGCATCATCCTGGTCAATAATATCTACAAGGGGCGGAGAGTTACTGTAGGAGGCCGAGTTTTGGGTACATGCTTGCTCGTAATACCCCTTCCGAGGTACGATGTGGTACTCGGAATGGATTGGTTGAGCATGCACCATGCTACTATAGATTGTAGAGGAGGTAGGATTTTGTTTAGGCCGCCGGGAGAGCCAGAGATTGTGTTTGCCAGAGGAGCAGCTGAGCCGGGAGATGGGTTCTGCGGAGCTTTACTGGCGGGGCAGGCATTGCCGCATCCATTGATAGCTGACTTTATGGATGTTTTTCCCGAAGAGTTGCCTGGGATGCCGCCGGATAGAGACATTGAGTTCTCTATAGACTTAGTGCCAGGTGCTGAGCCTATCTCACAGCATGTCTATAGAGTCAACAATAGCGAGTTGGCGGAGGTAAAGAAACAGGTCGACGAGCTGCAGGATAAGGGATTCATTAGATCCAGTTCATCGCCTTGGGGAGCACCAATCCTGTTTGTACCAAAGAAGGATGGTACGATACGCATGTGCATCGACTACAGGGCGCTCAACAACCTCACTATCAAGAATAAGTACCCACTGTCGAGGATCGACGACTTGTTCGATCAGTTGAGTGGTGCCAGGGTGATTTCGAAGATAGATCTGAGATCCGGCTATCATCAGCTGAAGGTGAAGAAGGAAGACATTCCGAAGACAGCTTTTTGGACTCGGTACGGCCAGTACGAGTTCACAGTGATGCCATTTGGGTTGACCAACGCCCCAGCTGTGTTCATGAACTTGATGAACAAGGTATTCCATCAGTACCTTGACAAGTTCGTGGTGGTCTTCATAGACGACATCCTAGTCTACTCGAAGACGCCGGAGGAGCATGAGGAGCATCTGAGGATTGTGCTCGAGACTTTGAGAAATGAGCAGTTGTATGGGAAGTTGTCGAAGTGTGAGTTCTTCCTGGACCAGGTCGAGTTCTTGGGTCATGTTATGACCGAGCACAGGATCTCAGTAGACCAGAAGAAGATTGCTGCGGTAGAGACTTGGTCTACGCCCAGTACAGTTGCCGAGATTCAAAGCTTTCTGGGATTGGCAGGCTAGTATCGGAAGTTCATCCAGGATTTTTCGCGGATCGCGGAGCCGATGACTAGACTCACCAGGAAGGACGTAGAGTTCGTCTGGACTGAGGAGTGTCAGGCCGCCTTCGATGAGCTGAAGAAGAGGTTGACATCAGCTCCGATCTTGACATTGCCGTCTGGGACTGGTGGTTTCTCGATTTACAGCGACGCTTCTAGCCGGGGTCTGGGTTGTGTACTTCAGCAGCACAGAAAGGTGATTGCCTATGCATCTAGGCAGTTACGTCCTCATAAGAAGAACTACCCGACTCACGATCTGGAGTTAGCCGCGGTCATCTTTGCCCTGAAGTTGTGGAAGCACTATCTGTACGGAGAGCGGGTTGAGATCTTTACTGACCATAAGAGCTTGAAGTACGTGTTCACTTAGAAGGAGCTGAACATGAGGCAGAGACGTTGGCTCGAGCTGATGAAGTATTTTGATATCGCCTTGCAGTACCATCCAAGAAAGGCCAATGTAGTCGCAGATGCCTTGAGCAGGTATCCAGTGGCTATGTATCTGACATCAGACCGTCATCTTTTGGCCGACCTGGACAGTTTGGAAATCGAGGTGATTATTCCGGGCATGGAGGTACAAATATGGGGTTTACAGATTCAGTCTGAGTTGATGGACAGGGTCAGATCAGCGCAGTATGATGATATTGCCCTGAGGTACATCAGGGAGCAGGTGTAGGCAGGGCTGCTTGATGATTTCTCTATTGCCGAAGATGGGTCGCTGTGGCACAGTACTAGACTGTGCATTCCGAGTGGGGAGCTTCGGAAGGAGGTTCTTCAGAAGGCTCATCGCTCTCAGAACTCTATGCATCCTGGTGCCAACAAGATGTACAGAGATCTGAGAGAGCACGTTTGGTGGTACGGCATGAAGAGCGAGGTAGCTCAGTTTGTATCTCGCTGCTTGGTTTATCAGCAGGTGAAGGCCGAGAGACAGAGGCCTGGTGGATTGCTACAGCCACTACCCATTCCTGAGTGGAAGTGGGAGTACATCACCATGGACTTTGTGTTCGGACTTCTACGGTCTCCAGGAGGGAAAGACGCAATTTGGGTCATAGTTGATAGATTGACCAAATCGGCCCACTTTTTGCCTTTTAAGGTAGGATTGTCTACGGAGAGGTTGGCAGAGCTATATGTTCGTCAGATCGTGCGATTGTATGGGGTTCCCGTGAGCATAGTTTCAGATTGGGATAGCCGTTTCACTTCCCACTTCTGAAGGAGTTTGCAGGCTAGCTTGGGCACCTCGCTCAAGTTCAGTACTGCTTATCACCTCCAGACAGACGGGCAGTCGGAGAGGACTATCCAGACCTTGGAGGATATATTTTGCACGTGTGTGCTAGATCTCGGGGGTTCTTGGGAGGATCATCTTCACCTGGTAGAGTTTGCTTACAACAACAGCTACCAGGCCAGTATAGAGATGTCGTCATTCGAGGCTCTATACGGACGGAGATGCCGTACTCCCTTATCATGGGACGATGTTGGCGAGAGGGTGCTGCTTGGACCAGAGATGGTGGTGGATGCAGCTGAGAAGGTCAGGCTGATTAGAGACAGACTTCGGGTGGCTCAGGATAGGCAGCGGCATTGGGCCGATAGCCACCGGAGATCGTTAGAGTTCGAGGTTAGTTTCACTTCCTGTTTGTGATTGTTTGTGATTTGTCTGTCCTGTGTTCTGATTTTGTTTTATGTCTAGGCTGGTGCTTTGGTGTTCCTAAAGATTTTTTCGATGCGGGGCATGATTCGCTTTGACGGGGGCGGGAAGCTTAGTCCGCGCTACATCGGACCTTTCACCATCCTTGAGAGGGTCGGTGCAGTGGCTTACCGGCTGGACTTGCCGCCTACGCTAGAGGGGGTACACAACGTGTTTCATGTGTCGCAGCTGAGACGGTACGTGGCGGACCCCAACCATATATTGGATCATTCAGCGATCGAGGTGGGGCCTACTTTTCACTATCCAGAGCAGCCAGTGGAGATTCTGGATCGTAGGGAGAAGGTGCTCCTAAACCAGGTTATACCCTTGGTTCATGTTGCATGGAGACATCACTCTCCAGGTGAGTCTACCTGGGAGAGAGAGGACGACATGCGGGAGCGTTTTCCTTATCTCTTCGAGCCCTGAGGTATAATTTTGTTTCTGCATGTGATTCAGTGTATGTTTGTTTTAATTTTGAGGACAAAATTTTTTTAAGGTGGATAGATTTGTCACCCCCAATTTTCATGAACAGGGGTATTTTGGTAATTTTCCACTTTAAAATTATTTTGGAATTATTTATTTATTTATTGTATTATTTTGGGGTTGTTTGAGTCGGGTTCGAATTTCAACTCATTCCGACTTGTTTCGACTTGTTTCGGGGACCCGAGGTAGTGTTGACCTTAGCGGGCCCACACACTAGTTAGCCATGGCCCACATATTAGATATTTTAGTTAGTGACTAGACTAATTATTTTTGGTTAAGAGTAATTTGGATTAGTAGTTTAGGATTGACTAAACTACCCCCGACTTAACCCCTTACCATTGTATTAGCAAATAGACTAGGGAGGGGCTTTCTTGACTTTTCCATATAGGACAAAAGAACCTTTGTTGGCCGGCCATGACATATGGATAGGCTCCTCCATCATTTCTTTATTTCCTTTTCCACTCTCTCTTGTTCTTCCCCAAATTGATTTGAGAGCAAACCCTAATCAAATCATCCCCAAATCTTTCTATTTCTTCACCAAACCTTCATCCTTCCTTCTCCATTCTATCCAAGGAAGGAGCTCCTCAAGTTTGAGAGGATTCGGAGCTTGTTCGTGTCCGTTTGGGATTTCTACGTGTCGGTGGCGTTTCGGGATCGAATCGAATCACCGGGAGGTATAAATCCTTTTCCTCTCTCATGCATTAGATTCATTTTGACCTATAGGAATGACCCCCTTGGTTTGGTGTCTATTTTGTGTCCATTTGGACATTTGTAGAAGTGTCCTAAGAGTAGGATCGTGTCCTAATGGAGAAAACTCTATTTGGACACATGTAAATTGTTTGTGCATTGATTTTTGGTTGTTCTAATATTATTCCAGATTTTTCATGTGTTTAGATTTGTGGTTTCCATAGTATCATAATGTATTATATTCCTATAACCTATATGTATATATATATGGTTATATATATATCATTCTCTCTCTATATATATATATATCTATTATACAAAACACAAAGGTTTTTGAATCCTAGGGCTGACTGTGCCAAGATAAAGAGTGGTTGGGATTTAATCTTGGTTAATCAACGGTTGTGGGGTTTTATAGGGAAGAGCATTATTGGGAGTAGGATTTTATGGGGAAGAGCATTATTGGGAGTGGGGTTTTATGGGGAATCCAAAGATGGGGAATTAATATTTTGATGGTTGGGATTTAATATTTTGATGGGGGCCTCATAATGGTTGTGGATGAGCATTATTGAGAGTGGGGTTTTATGGGGAATCCAAAGAAAATTCACATCCAACAGTGGTTGGGATTTAATATTTTGATAGGGGCCTCAAAATTATTATTGTTCGTTTAAAATTGGGGGTCCAAGATTTTGAGGGGGAATACCTTAAATGAACCATGCCCTATGGGCACGGGTTATGACTAGTATATATATATATATATATATATATATATATATATATATATATATATATATATATATATATATATATATATATATATATATATATATATATATATATATATATATAATATATATGGCATATATATATAAAGGTGTATATATATGGGATGGTGTGACATTGTGTTGGATGGGGGAGAGGCTACAGGTTCGGCCAAGGGAGCATGGGATATGTGTGTGTGGTTGTTAGTGTAGTGTTGGTGTTTGGTTGAATGTTTGAGAGGGGAAAATGTGAAGAGGAGTGATATGGTTGAGAGTGATTTGTAGAGAGTTTGTGGAGTGGTGTGTAGAGTGATTTGTAGGGAGGAGGAAACCAATTCTTGGCTGTCACTTAAACAGTCCAATTGACTGTAAAACCAGTCCCCCAAATCCCCTGTTTGCAGTCCAGAAAATAACCCCCACACTGCTTCCAAAACAGCCAACAAACTCCCTCTTTTGCTGTCAATAACAGCCCCTACACAACCTTCATTTCAGTCCTTACATGGACTGTCCAATAACACCCCATAACTGTCCCTTGAATACCCATGTATCTACCATGTTTCAAGCCATTAGATGGCAGTCATTCATTGTCAAGAACAGTCCCAAAAACTCCTTCCAAACAGTTCCTAAAACCCATCCTTAGCTGCCCCAAGCATGTCCAGTTTTGCCATTGATTGGCTGTCACATTTTTACTCCAAGACAGCCCCAAATCTGTCCCCATTACACCACCTTGCTGTCCCATGTTGGTCTCCAAATTTTAGTCCAATACACCCCACTCCAGTCCCCTATATGCTGTCATATTCAGTCCACATTGCCTCACAAATCAGTCCCCTCAAGTCTTCAATATCATTCCATAGTTTAGCCTATGTGTGAGTGTGTGTTTGTGAGCTTGTGAGTGTGAGTGTGAGTGCTATAAGTGTAGTTAGTAGCCTATATCTAAACTAGTAGGAAAACCTATAGGAGAGCCTATGGGTGTGATAAATATATGAGTGTATCATGAGAGTGAGTGGTGTAGATGAGTGTGGTAGAGTTATGAGGGTAAATTTATGATATGGTTTAGGAATAGGGTAAACCAATACCCATGTATCCCAACATAGCCTAGATACCTAGGATGCCTATTTTCCTTGGTAGGTACACCTTAGATAGGTTGATATCTAGCTAACCTAAGGAGCCTAGGCTAGTATCTTGGGTATTAGCGGGGTTTCCTTGGGATTGGGCAAGGTATCGGGATTTACCTTGGTAGGGTAAATGCTAGTTTTGCCTAGGAATAGGATATTTGTGTTAGAAGTCTAAGATAGAGTTAGAACTTGATTCCCGTGGTTGGTAATGATCAAATATGGTGCTCATAGACTAGTTTTGACGTCGATTGACCTTTTTGACCAAAAGTCAACAAAAGTCAACCGAGAGTCAAACTTAGCCTTTAAGCGATCCGATTTGACCGAAACCAATCCAGAGTTGACCAGTTGACTAAAAGTCAACAGTTGGTCAACATTAGACTAGTTTGACCTAGGGTTGACCTAGAGTTGACCAGAGTTGACCAGAGTTGACTTTTTGACCAAAAGTCAACTGTAAGTCAACCCTTGACCCCGTTTGACCTAGTTTGACTTGCATTGACTTCCAGTGACCTAGTATGACCTAGTATGAACCAGTATGACCTTGTATGACTCAGTTTGACCTAGTTTTGACTTAGACTTGCATTCATGACTTATATTAGTTTTCTTTCTCATTATTAAGCCCTGTTTGACTCATAGTATCTTATTTTAGGTCTGTGATCACTCTGAGCGTTTTTTCACCCTATCAGCTCAGGACCACAGGCGAGTACATTCACTGATAGTTTTCATTGTCTTGATATCTACTATATCCGATTCAGTCGTAGTGTTTTACATGATTCCTGACACGACGGTTCACGGACTAGTATACGTCGGATCCTGTCATGAGATTTTATTCCTAGACTCTCTTGGTATATGAGTATGTAATATTTCTGTATTCCTGTACTTATATAGACACTGATTTGGGAGTGGGCTGGCCCCCTACTCTCGAACCCCGTGTCATGACGTGCCATGTCCGAATCCGTGATACTATTCGGGGATGGAGGAATTATTAGGGGTTATGTGATCAAAGCCTTCCTGTAACTATATTTTGCTAGCGCCACCCTCACCTCACGTAGGGTGTAGCAGACACCCCATTACCAGTTATCCAGGTTGGACGGCATGACTCTCCGTTGAGTACACCGCGGATTGCCGGGCCAAGTGGATAACCATCTCTTGCTTCCCTAGCCGATCACATATCGCTCTAATAGTTCAAATCACTTTTACATTTATTAGTGTATCTTATATTCCATTTCAGCTTTACTTTCTGTACTTCTCACCTTGCTATGATTTCCATTTCTCACATGCTCTATCTGCCTTTTATACTGTGCCATGATTTGAGACTAAGTTCTGTTTGAAAGAAGGGTTACAACTCCGGTCCTTGTTTGGTTCAAGGGTTGTAACTCGGCTTTCAAATGGTTCCCAAGTCGCCTATATCTTTTGTCTTGTATTTCATTATTGCTGTCTCTTATAGTATTTCTCAATTCATATGAAACTGCTGTTGGTGTTTTGTACTTGCTCATTTTCCTGACAGGATAAGTTGACAAATTTTACAGATGATTCAGAGGCTGATTTCCCGACCTACTATGGGGTTGAGTCTGATGGACTAGATTTAGACCGTGGCCTGTTGGTAGAGCCACTAGACTTTACTCACCCTGAGTAGCATAGTTTAGTTAGGTTTGCCTGGCCTGCGAGCCAGCTAGTACATTTCAGTTTTGTAGTATCTTATATATTTTCTGAGACTTTGATGTTTATGTTTAGCTCTGACTTGTAGATTTTGGAACTCATTTCCTGTTTTATCTATCATATCTCTTTTCCATTGCTATCTACCTTAGTTTGATATATGTGATTGAGACTGTATTGCTATGTCACCTCCATTCGGAGTGTATATACTGTACAGGTACATTTATCTGTTTTAGTCGTAGTATTTACAGACCCTATATACAGCGTTCTATCGTCGATACTGCGGCGTAGGCTGGACGTAACCACGTGCTCGTGCCCCTCTTCAGGGTGTGGGTCGTGACATACTGCAACATCAGCATCAGGCCATGGCCACAACTTATGACATGATGTATAACCTCAAGAAACTCTTCGGACATCAGAGTAGAGCAGCTAGGCAGTTTGCTATGAAATGTTTGATGAATACAAAAATGGCTGAGGGTACACCAGTAAGGGATCATGTTCTCAAGATGATGGGTCATCTGAATGAGATGGAGATCCTTGGAGCTGAAATCGATGGAGAAACCCAGGTCAATATCATTCTCGGGACTCTGCCTAAAAGTTTTGACAATTTCTGCCTTAATTACAACATGAACAAAAGGTTGTATAGTTTGGCAAAACTTACAAAAGAGCTACAGGATGTTGAATCTCTCTTTAGGCAGAGTAGTCATGTTTTTTGTTTCTGAAAAGGCTTCTACTTCTAAGCCAAAAGGTGGTAAGAAGAAGAATAACATTCAGAAACAGGCAAACTCAGTAAAGAAGGGCATGGGACCTCAAGGCGCGGTGAAAAAGCCGAAAGGCAAATGTTTCAAGTACAAAGGGTCAGGACATTGGAAGACTGATTGTCCACTTCTCAAACAAGGGAACAAAGAAGGTATATCTCATTTACTAGTAGTTGAAACATGTTTAGCGATATTATCTACCGGCACCTGGTGTGTAGATACAGGAGCCACTAATCATGTCTGTAATACATTGCAGGGGTTCCAGGAAACCAGACGGCTCAGTGATGGAGAGATATGCTTGTTCATGGGTGATGCTACAAAAGTATCGGTCGTTGCATTAGGAGATGTTACTTTATCTTTTGGTAGAAATAAGTCTTTGACATTGAGAGATTGTCTTTATGCACCTTCACTTAGAAGGAATTTAGTTTCTATTTCTATGTTAGTTAAGGATGGATATTCAGTTTATTTTAATGACAATATTGTTATTAGAAAGAATAAACATTTTATCTGTTCTGGTGCATTGGTTGATAATTTGTATGTCATTAATCCTATTTCGCCCACAATGCAACTTATGGAAATGAATAATATGTCATCTAACTTAAATAAGAGAAAAGAACCTTCTTGTATGAACCAAATATATCTTTGGCACTTACGATTGGGGCATATTAACCTAAGAAGGATTCAAAGACTGGTTGAAGATGGACCTTTGAGTTCATTGGAAGTGGAGGCACTACCAGTCTGTGAATCCTGTTTGGAAGGTAAAATGACCAAAAGGCCTTTTACGGCAAAGGGGTATAGGGCCGAAGATGTGTTGGAATTGGTTCATTCTGATTTATGTGGACCCATGACTATCCAAGCTAGAGGTGGCTTTGAATATTTTGTCACATTTTTGACGATTATTCAAGGTATGGATACATTTATTTGATGCGCCGTAAGTCTGAGTGCTTTGAGAAATTCAAAGAGTACAAAGCTGAAACGGAGAAACGTCATGGAAAATGTATCAAGTCATTACGATCAGATCGTGGTGGCGAGTACCTCTTTGGAGAGTTTAGGGATTATTTATCAGAGGCTGGGATTGTATCCCAATTGACTGCACCTGGAACGCCCCAACAGAATGGTGTAGCCGAAAGAAGGAATAGAACTCTTATGGAGATGGTTAGATCAATGATGAGTTATTCGGCTTTGCCAGATTCGTTTTGGGGATATGCCTTAGAGACTGCAGCTTATATTTTGAACTTCGTTCCTTCTAAGTCAGTAGCTCTTACTCCCACAGAGCTGTGGATTGGGCGTAAGCCTAGTCTGAAATATGTTCGCATTTGGGGTAGTCCAGCACATGTGCTAAATGGGAAAGCAGATAAGTTGGAATCTCGTACAGAAGTATGCTTGTTTGTAGGCTATCCAAGAGGAACGAAATGAGGTTTATTTTATAGTCCTAAGGATCAGAAGGTCATTGTGAGCACCAATGCCCGATTCTTAGAGGAAGACTATGTGATGAACCATAAACCCACAAGTAGAGTTGTTCTAGAAGAACTGAGACGTGAGACACCAAGTACTTCAGTACCAACAGTACGAGAGGATGAACCACAAATAACTGCACAACGTATCATAAATGTTACACCACAACCGATAGTGCCTCGTCGTAGTGGAAGGGTTGTGATACAACCTGATAGATATATTTTCTTGGGAGAGTCGTCAGACTTCGTCCCTGAGAAACAAGATTATGATCCCTGTACCTACAATGAAGCACTCCAAGATAAAGATGCAGAGTCTTGGCAAAAAGCAATGATATCTAAAATAAAATCTATGGATTCTAATCAGGTCTGGGAGCTTGTAGAACCACCCGTTGGTGTAAAAGCCATTGGATGCAAGTGGGTCTATAAGAGAAAAAGAGGATCAGACGGTAAGGTTGAAACCTTTAAAGCTCGGCTTGTAGCAAAAGGTTTTACTCAAAGAGAGGGTATCGATTATGAGGAAACATTTTCTCCTGTAGCTATGCTTAAGTCTATTCGGATTCTTTTATCTATTGCAGCTCATCTCGAGTATGAGATTTGGCAAATGGATGTCAAGACAGCTTTCCTTAATGGAAGTCTTGAGGAAGACATCTATATGAAGCAACCAGACGGGTTCATTGAAAAGGGCCAGGAGCATCTTGTTTGTAAGCTCAAGAAGTCCATTTATGGACTTAAGCAAGCTTCCAGATCTTGGAACATATGTTTTGATCAGGTGATAAAATCTTATGGATTTGATCAATGTCAGGATGAATCATGTGTATACAGAAAGTGTGACAGAAATGTGGTGGTGTTCCTAGTACTTTATGTGGATGACATCTTGCTCATTGGAAACAATGTGAAGGTATTATCTGATGTAAGGGTATGGTTATCCAAACAGTTTGATATGAAGGACTTGGAAGAAGTAGGTCACATCCTTGGGATCAAAGTTCTTCGAGATCGCAAGAAAAGGATGTTGGGCTTATCCCAAGCTTTCTATATCGATACTATACTAACTCGTTTTAGTATGCAAAATTCTAAGAAAGGTTTCTTACCTTTTAGACATGGAATTGCTCTATCAAAGGAGCAGTGTCCGAGGACACCTAAAGAGACAGAGAACATAAAGGCAGTTCCTTATGCTTCAGCAGTAGGAACCTTAATGTATGCAATGCTATGTACGAGACCAGACATCTGCTTTGCCGTAGGCATGGTCAGCAGATATCAGTCTAACCCAGGACAAGAACACTGGACTGCCGTAAAGCATATTTTGAAGTACCTAAAAAGGACTAAAGAGTATATGCTAGTTTACCAGGCAGATAGTTTAGTTCCCTTGGGGTATACAGACTCAGATTTTCAGTCAGATAGGGATTCCAGGAAATCTACCTCAGGTTATGTGTTTACTTTGGGAGGTGGAGCCATTGTGTGGAGGAGTATCAAGCAAAAATGTATTGCTGATTCCACCATGGAAGCCGAGTATATGGCAGCCTCTGAGGCAGCCAAAGAAGCGGTTTGGCTCAAAAACTTTCTGTTGGACTTGGATGTGGTACCTAGTTTGCCTAAGTCTATTACACTTTATTGTGATAATAGTGGTGCAGCTGCAAACTCGAAGGAACCACGAGCCCATAAGACAGGCAAACATATTGAGCGCAAGTACCACCTGATACGAGATTTCGTAAAGAAAGGAAAAGTTGCTGTGATCAAGATTGCATCAGCGGACAACCTAGCTGATCCCTTTACAAAGTGTTTACCAGCTAAGGCTTTTGACAGTCATGTTGAGGGAATGAGAGTCAGATGTGTAGCAGCATGGCTTTAAGTATAAGTGGAAGATTTGTAACAGTATACTGAAAAGCAATACTTTGAGTATAAGTGGGAGATTGTTAGGGTTATATACTAAAAGCATCACTTTTGTAGTAACCTTATTTCCTTAAATTTTGAATGAGAATCATATGGGCAAATGTTTGCAAATTGTATTTGTTGCAAGTGTTAATACAAATGTCTGATATTCTATATTGTAGATAATATGGTGTGTGGTGTTATACAGAAGATCATATTATCAGTTTCCTATGGAGTATATAAATAGTTCACAACCTAGATGGACTTGGACAATCTATTGGAAAGGTTGTAGTGTAATCTGGTATTAGTCTATCTTGACTATAGGTTTATACTAGTACACTTTGTATGTATTGAACAGGACCACTTGAGGTTGTTCTCTTTGTACTGTCTATTACACTTTATTGTGATAATAGTGGTGCAGCTGCAAACTCGAAGGAACCACGAGCCCATAAGACAGGCAAACATATTGAGCGCAAGTACCACCTGATACGAGATTTCGTAAAGAAAGGAAAAGTTGCTGTGATCAAGATTGCATCAGCGGACAACCTAGCTGATCCCTTTACAAAGAGTTTACCAGCTAAGGCTTTTGACAGTCATGTTGAGGGAATGAGAGTCAGATGTGTAGCAGCATGGCTTTAAGTATAAGTGGAAGATTTGTAACAGTATACTGAAAAGCAATACTTTGAGTATAAGTGGGAGATTGTTAGGGTTATATACTAAAAGCATCACTTTTGTAGTAACCTTATTTCCTTAAATTTTGAATGAGAATCATATGGGCAAATGTTTGCAAATTGTATTTGTTGCAAGTGTTAATGCAAATGTCTGATATTCTATATTGTAGATAATATGGTGTGTGGTGTTATACAGAAGATCATATTATCAGTTTCCTATGGAGTATATAAATAGTTCACAACCTAGATGGACTTGGACAATCTATTGGAAAGGTTGTAGTGTAATCTGGTATTAGTCTATCTTGACTATAGGTTTATACTAGTACACTTTGTATGTATTGAACAGGACCACTTGAGGTTGTTCTCTTTGTACTGACTACATAAGTGAACAAACACCTCTGTTATTATGGATGCTTGTGCTCTTAATCCTGATATAATAACGGACATGTATATACAGTGTGCATTACTTTGACTCATAAAAGAGTGAGATTCATTATGGATCAACAACCTCTATGAATTGGGTAATAATATTGTATGTATGATGGGCTGTTGATTATAAATGGAATCCATGTCCCGATACATCGGGTTGATGATGTCCTCTTAAGGAGCTCATAAGGATTGTCATGTAAACCCTACAGGTGTAATATATCCGACATGACAAATAAAGTTGAGCGGTACTACTTAAGGATAAAAGATGTCGAATCAATATAGTTGTCAGTAACTTGATTTGATCGACGGATATAAGATATCTTAACATGGGGAGCCAAACGAGCATATAATAAAAGGAGCCCACAAACATAATTTGGGATTAGGGAGGTAGTGCAACAATAGCTCATTAGCGGACCGAGCTATTGTTAATGGGCCTGGATTATGTGTTCGGACTGAACACGAGATATCCAGATCCATTAGGAGGCCTAACCCTAATTTCTCCTCATGGTCCCTGCCGTAGCCTATATATATCCTCTATTCTCTGGCCGCCAGATCACTGATCAGAAATATGAAATTTTCTCTAAATTCGTGATTCACGTAAGGAAAGAAAGCGAGGGATGCCAAGGAGAAGAAAAGGTTGGAAGATCGTCGCCCACACGACGTCCAACTCGAGGAAGGAATACGTGTAGAAGATCTTGGGGTCGTCCGCTCGAGATTGCCAGGAATTACTTGTCTCCTTTCCGTCGCAGGTATAATTCGTGAACCCTAGTTTCCGCCTATGAAGGGTTAGAACACGTATTAGATCTGTTTAACTTTCTATCGATCAATACGCACACCAAAGGAAGGGTCCTGGGAATCCCCAGTTCCATCACTCGTGTCCTATACAGTGAGCAATAGGGCCCGAGTAGCAGGGCAGTGCGCACGGTTCAGTCGCAGCGTGTTCGTGTCCTCGTGTGGATACGACACGACTCCAAAATCAGTGAGCAACGACACGAATCAATAAGCAAACCCTAGATATAGGAATTTATTCAAAAACATTTACAAAAATAGTAAAAACAGTTGGTTGTGGCATTTCCACAAACACCTAGCCTAGGGGTTTGATACGTGTCCGATACGGACACGAAAACACATGCAAAGGACACCAAACTCTCACTATAGCTAGGAGACACCTAGATCTAGGCTACCATGCAATAAAAATAGCAATTAAATAGAATTAGGAGGGTTTACCTATAGGTTGCAAGTGTTTCACTTAACAAAATTGCCAAACAAAAAGTTGGGTTTTGCAAATAAAACGAGAAAAAGTACAAGAAGTATAAATTTGATTCTGGGAAAGTATTGCTATGGAAGTCTGATCTGTAAATGATCACTTTGTTCCTTAGACCATATGATGATGATGAAGATCACTGCTTGAAGTAGAACAACTTGGAAGAACTAAGTCACCAGAAAGGTATCGACGCACTTGGGCACTGATGGCGAGGCCGAATGCTTTCCTGCTTTGCTTCACTCTGTTCTGAAAGAAAAGTTGAAGAAGAATGCTTTGGAGAATCAAAATCTCGAAGTTCTGATCTCTCTATTCTCTCCTGTCTCTCTGTCTGTGTTTTTGAGAAAAATGAGTCTATTTATAGACTGGGGCTTCTGTGCGTAAAAGAGTATCAAAATCTGTCTTTACGCTAACAACTGCCACCCATGATCAGAGTCATCCTTTGCGTTCGTTGACACGTGTCCCATCATTTCAGTAAGAATAGGATACATGTACACACGTTCTTCGAAATATGTGGCATGAAGGCTATGTAGGCAAACCACGTTCCAAACTGGCCAGAAAGAATAGGGCGTAAAAATAGCCCTAACATCCTCTGGGCGTAAAGCAGTAAGATGAGCGTAAAATAGCTCTGTCATATGTTTCCAGCGTAAAGTGGTTATTGAATAACCTTGAGCGTAAAATGGCTCAAATAGACTTTACGCACACATTATTTTTTATGAGCGTAAGGACTCATGTAAAACTCCGTACATAAAAGAAACCATACAGTGAGCGTAAAGTAGCTCGATCTTCATAAACGACAACAATGGTCTTTGTATAAGACAAATTCTATTGAATTCTGTAGTAAATGCCATCATTAATATCTTCATGTCAGAGTTTGCATTAAATGCGAGATTTGACAGCTTTGTCCGACGTAAAAGAGGCTGCTCTGTCCTTGGCGTAAAACCATGGGTATAGACCCGAGCGTAAAAGATCAGTCTGCTTAGGCGTAAAAGAGATTAGCCTTGTCTTGGGCGTAAAGAAATTACCCGTTCTGTTAGACGTAAAGCATATCACTTATGAATGGGATGACTCTTGCTTTGAAGCACTTTTTACGCTCCTACAAGACCCCCTTCAAAGTTTTCAAATATCTCCAAAATTTGAAACACTTTGAACAGAAGCGTAAAAGTTGAGATTTGATCAGCCAGCATAAAATTTGGGATACGCAACAGTCATTCGCATAAAAGCGGGGATATCCAACAGTCAGCGTGATTATAGGGATATCCAACAGTCGGTTTTGAATCTCTCTATAAATAGGTCTTTTTAGAGAAAGAAAACACTTTTACTCATCTTCTTGAATTCCTTTGCCCTTTCTTTCTTCGAAACTCTGATCTGATGGCTCCTAAGAAATCATCCGCCGCCGGTAGCAAAGGGAAGAAACCAGCCATTGATTCCTCATCGACTGATCATGTGAAAACCCCCACTCAGTCATCAACACCACAACGAAATCCCAACTCGGCCGTGCTCCGCCTATGAAGGGTAAAACCTTGTTCTTTGGCTAGGAAAAGACCGTCGAGGAAGAAGAAGATAAACCAAACTTTCAGCTTTTTACGCCCACGTTGTACGTGTTAGCGTAAAACTGAAACAGCATCATACGCCCACGTTGTTCATGTCAGCATAAAAGATAAAAAGACTACGCCCACGTTACACGTGTCAGCGTAAAATTTGTTTTTACGCTCACAGTTAATGTGCTAGCGTAAAACTTAACTACGCTCATGTTTATACATGCCAGCGTAAAAAGTTGTATTACGCTTATATTACTATGTGGTAGCGTAAAATTCATCAATCATTGAGAGATTTTGCCGAACAAAAGACTTCATAAGCTTTTCATCAACTTTTAGTAATCATAAAAAAAAACTTCGAACTAACTTGATCTCTTTTGTTATTTTACCAGTGGATTTGCAAGTTCACCCTCTCGCTGAAGTTTTCGGATCATCAGTTGGCATGGTAGGTTCGAACTATTTGGAAGATTTATCTCATGTCCAATTTCCTCAGTCGAACCCCGAATATCCGGTAGAGAGGGCACAGTTGATAGCAGCTCAAGGGGATAGGCTGTTGCTATCCATGATAAATAGGGAATTATTGAGTTCACTAGATGGACAACACTTCGTAAAACCAGCCTTTCTATTTGGAGATGCCATTGATTGTAAATCCCAGACTCACCCCAAGAAGGAGTCTTGGGTTTTCAAATTTGGAAATAGAGCCATGTATCTTCCAGATATGGACAACGATTATCCTTTGTCGGCATTCGTCCATGCTACTCATCCTCGACAAATGTTGTGGAATTTGACTCCCAGCAGTCATGGACGACCGGGTAGAATTGTTTTTAAGAGAGAGCGTGCCACTGATATGGGATACTTTGCTAGTGTTCCCAATGGAGGTGTTACTTCTATCTTTGGCCTTATGCCAGGCTCTAATTCCAGCGAAGATTCGGGTTTAATACAGCCAGTACAAACCCCGATGTTTGTGAATAAATTTATGAAGGATGCTGTATTATATCCCCAAACCAACCCCAGACTGCCAGGATGGTTGACTCCATTCGACCAAAGTTGGATTCAGATAAGCCTTTGGATGATGAAGAACTTTGAGACAGAGTTGAAAGATATTGGCTTGTACGAAGCGGTAGCTTCCACCAGTTATGGTATTCCTCCGAATGGAAACTTATTTCTGGCCTTGATGGAGATATATTTAAGTTCAACTGGAACTTTTGCCACCCCGAAAGGTGAAATGGGTCTTGCCCTTCATGAGATGCAGTTTATCTCGAAGCTGCCAATGGAGGAGGCCCCATATGAAGAATACGTTCCCTCCAACAGGGAGCTTGCTGAAATCAGAGGAGTTAACCCTCAGTTAATCGAGATATATGAAGAACTGATGTGCCACTACCTGATTTGTACCACGATGTATGAAAGTACATCCCATTTGGCGTATATCAACAAGTGGACGACGTATCTCTTCTTCCATAAGGATAAAATATCCAAGGAAGACAAAGAAAGGTTTCAAGAGAACAAAGCTCCAGTCATCAATATAGATTCGACAATCCCCTCTAACAAGGTTCGGGATATGATGATTACTTACAAATTTCCGAATAAATATCTTTCTACGAAGACTGGGGAATTTCCTGCTGGAACTGAAGCCTTAAGCTTCCTCAGATATGGTAGTCAGAAAATCTCACGGAGAGCTTTGCTGGCAGGCTTTCTTTCTTTATGGTTGAGAAGATGGGTTGTATCGGGTATTGGTACTGTTGACAGAATTCACCGCAGTGTGCTATGGCCGGCAGTACGTCTTGTTTTTAAAGTCAGGATCAACCTGCTGTCGGCCATGGTGTGTCGGATAAATGTAGGTTTAAGGACCTTCGACGAGGAGTTAATCAACAATGCTCCTCATCGGAATGTTTTCCCTAGAGTAGAGATGCCCTACACTTATCTGATGGGCTGGTTGTTGCATCACAACTGCAGATTGTTACCGCCAGGCCCAGGTGATGATGCAGAGGTCTTTCTCCAAAAATTCAGCAAAGCTACATGGATCGCTACGACTGTGGCGGATACCCGAGCAGTTCTGAATTATTCTTATGGTTGGAACTTCTTCTGTACCCGGCCGCAAGTTCTAGCGGATTGCTTCGGTGTCCAGTTTGAAGATGAAGTTGAAGGAAGAGTTGTATTGCCACAGTCAGTCTTTAGGTGGCTTCAGTGCGTCAGACCTTCTCATCTGATGTACAGAAATGAAGATAATTGTGCGTTTGAAATGTACTTACCCAGTAGGTTTGCTCGCCAATTTGGATACGACCAACTTCATGTTGGTAATCCTTTGACTAATTTCTGTTACTATGGGAAATTACTTGATGGAGCTAGGGGTTGGAGGTATTTCGGTGCTGCTCGGACTGGTGCTAAATTTAGAGTTTCAACTGCCACTAGCACTACAGAACTACGTATACTCCATATGTATGCCCACTTCTATGCTTCAATTCGTTCCTTTGCCCACGGTTACAATATGAAGGGTAGTCTGAGGTGGCCTAAAGAAGGAGATATTGAGGAACAGGTCAGGGTGCCAGCAGACATCCCTGACGATACTGGCGTTCCAGATCCATTTTTAGAAGTCATCCCAACAGGAATTGGAGAACCAGCTGCAGAACCTATCATTATTGGCAAAGGCCGAAAAAGAAAACAAAGTGCAGCCGTCACATCTCCAATGAAAACTCCGAAAAAGAGGAAGAAGTCTACCACAAAAGGGTCCTCTAAACCAAGAGCCCATACTCCAGAAGAAGAGGACATTTTAATTGGAGAAGATCCTCTTCTCGGTTCTTCCTCAATCCACCCTGGAGAAGGATCTTCAGCCCCTCCACCGATAGTTGGATCAGGAGCTATAACACTTTTGTCTCCTGGACGTCTTAGCACCTCACTCCATTTATCTTTGCCGTCCAAAGCACAGGTTACAGAGGATACTACTACCGTATCCACTGCTGATCAAGATCGCATTCCATCAGACGAACCGGCTCTTGACTTTGAGGATGATGACTGGGATGGTGATTATGATACATATCTTGAAAAAAACGCACATATTCCAAGTATTATACAAAACCTATACGAAATTATATATCATGATTTTGTATACTAACTTATTTTTTGTTCATTTTGCAGATGTTATAATTGCACCAAAGCCTGTAGCTCCTCCTCCTCAAGAAGAAGAAATCTATGAAGAAAATAAGGAGTCTGAAGAGGAAGTTTCTTCTTCAGAAGATACAGACATCAAGGAGGGAGAAGTGCAAAAGCATGAGATGGAGCCTCAAGAAGAACATCCTCCATCATCTGTGGCACAACAAACACAATCTGAAGTGTCCTCCCCTGCTGAGGACCAACACAAAGAGAAGACTACAGTCGACCCTACTGTAAGTGATAATGGGACTACTGGAGGAGACCCAGACTTGAACAAAGAATTAGCCGTAGAAGGTTTCACCACAACTGAAACAGTAGAAAATCCTGTGGAGCAATCAATTGAAGAAGATGTTGGAGGCATGCTTGAACTTCCAACAGAAACTGAGGAAATAGTAATATCCTCTACTATCGTCACTGATCCAGTACCAGTTTCTGACAAGCCAATGCCAGAATCTGAACCAGCTCCTGTAGTTGTCACCACATCCACCAACATTACCGCCGCCAGAACTCCAGAAATGGCTGGAGTGACAAATATTGAAAATGTTGCTGCTGAGGTCCCTGGGAACCAGATAACAATAATAACGTCACCAGCTCCACCTCCGTCTGTTGTTATACCGATTGGAGATGTAATCCCTGAAGCTTCTAGGGATCAATTGGCTATAACGGTAGTAGCAACCACAACTTCATCTCATCCTACTGTTGCACCACCAACAACTGTTCCCGATTTTCGAGAAGGAGATCTGTTAGATATTGTTGCCATGCCAAGTTCCAGCACAGAAATGGATCTCCTCGTTGAGATTTATACTGACACCTTTTATAAGAGCCTGGCAACCTTGATAACGATGGTCCTAAATAAGGGCCTCAATTATGAGACTCTGAAGACGGCAATGGCTTCGACCATCAAGAATGTTGCTTTATTCAACGGTACTGAGAGAGGTGCCGTATTGGAGAAAATTGTGGAGGACCTTGAACAGCCAACCAGAGAATATCTTAATCTGTCTAGTAAGACTGTTGAAAGTCTCATCGAAGAAGAATATGATGCCTTAACAGCTGATTATCTTGCTCGGGAGTCCACCTATAATGAATCTCTCCATGAACATAGTCTGTAGGTTGCCAAAGAGAGGGCTTTTTTGACTGGAATAAAGCCTGCCTTACATGGTCACAGAATAGCTTATGATGCTCTGAACATAGACATTCAGAACAAAAATGATGAAATCTGTGCAGTCGAGACTGAATTAGCTCGCTTGAAGGCTGAAAGGGAGAAGATGATCGAAGATCGAAATCTGCACCTCACCCAGAGCTCGATTTTAGAAGAGAAAGCCTTTGGAGCTGAATCGACTATCAGGACCCTTGATGAAGCCAAAGAGGGTCTGATAACTACCTTCGCCAAACTTTCTTGTATTTGTACCCCTGAGGCTCGATGTGCCGAGGCTACCAAGAAAGTCATGAGCTCTCGTGGTAAGCGGCTAGAAGAGCTACAGAAGTTACTTCAAGACATTTCTGCTCCACCTTGAAAGAGCTCATTGTAATCTTTTCTTTTATTCATTTTGCAATGTTTCCAAGATGAATGAAATATATATATTTTGTGATCCTATCGTTTATTTGGAACAATAGGTATGAGATAGAAAATATTTATCAGAGGTTATAGGAACATGATAAGTCTTTTAAACTCAATGCATTATATCTATCCAGAGGTAATATGGACATGATAGATAATAAAATCTTGTTTTCTGTTTTTAGAGTATACAATACTATCAGAGGTAATATAGACGTGATAGTATGTAAGAACTCATAGAAAAGTAGATTAATATCTATGCAGAGGTCAAATGGACATGATAGATAGGAAAAACAGATAGGTTTTAATATTCATCCAGAGGTCTTGAGAACATGATAAATAATAAATCCAATTAATCGACTGATGAGATAGAAGATTGATTTCTGTTTGTGAGTATACAATATTATCAGAGGTAATATGGACGTGATAGCATGTAAGAACTCATGATAGAAAAGCAATTAGATTTGACATTTATTCACAAATCTAAATTCATATACCAACTGGTAAGATAAAAGAAAGGGATGAGGAATCAGCTTAGCCAAACCTTGGTAGCTGGGGAATAAGAAGACAGGTGTCATTGAAGATATACTCCATTATTGATAAAAGAATTAATGGATTAATATATCTAAGAAAGAAAATATCATCCTCAAGGATCATTCTCAAATGGTTCTGGTTCATCATCAGCTTGAACCATATTGACTGAGAATAGAATTTCTTTCGAATCTGATGATTGCGAAGAGCTAGAAGAGAATTCTTCTTGTATATCGTCATTAAACATGTGGGACGGATCATATCCCAACCCATGACGAGTCTTCTGATAAAACGGATCACCGCATAATGGTAGTCGTCTACCCTTGCCTTGATTGAGACCTTGCATAGTCTTCAAATCATATCCTATATTCTGGATAATCTTGAAAGATTGTTGACTGTATTTGTCAATTCAGATTCTTCCTTTATCTTTATCTTTCAGATCATCTGTCTGAGCAACAGGGATATTTTTAGCCAGGCCAAACACAATTTGACGCTTGTTTTTCTTATCAGACGGAACCACGAAATAGGATTCTTCGTGATGTCTGAAAGTTACGCAAGCTTGTGATAAAACGGCTACAGGAAGCAGATAGGGAGAAGATGTTAAGAACTTTTGAGCATAAGGTCCGACATCGACATGAGGAGGAAAAGAATTCTCCTTATGATCAATGTATAAAGTTTCTTCCGGTTCTATGTTGTCTTTATATTGATGACTTTGATTATCAGAAGATAAAGTCATTCTCTCAATAAACTTGACAGCCATATACTCGAACAGGAAATCTTCATTGATATCAAAAAGTACAGAATGATCAATATTTACATCATTTACAATCTGATTGCTACGCTTCGGATTAATCAACAGTGGACCATCATCCGTCTTCTGCGTAGATTTACCAAGATTGATAATCAATGGTGATTCTGGATCATTCGTACAAGAAGTACGCCCTTTGACCTTGATCATAAAAGGTTGAACTTGGCTTTTAGCAGGAATATTTATTGACTCCTCAGATGAAGTTTGAGTTCTTCCTTTAACCTTGATTATCAAAGGTTGATCATTGACAGGTTGGGATTGGATTCGTCCCTTGACTATGATCTTCAAAGGTTGCACCTCTGGTGGATCTTCATTAATAGACTGATCCTTAGATGATGATTGATCCTCAGCCATGTCTGATATCTCTTTCACATGCTCTTGTTTATAAAGCCTTGAATCAGAGAAGTAGGCTTCGACACCCTTGAACGGATTAATATCAGCAAACTCAGTCTTCACAACTCCTTGGGAATCCACATACTTGAAGCATTGGTGGAGAGTTGAAGGTACAATATTGTGCTCATGAATCCACGGTCTTCCCAAAAGGATATTATAGGAGTCGTCTGAGTTGATAACATAGAAAGTTACCATAGTTCGAAGATCACCAATCTGAATCTGCAGACGAATCTTCCCCAGTGGTTTGCTTTTGCCAGAGTTAAAACCGACTATCGTAGTACTAGTGTAAGTCAGCTCACTAGTAGGAATCCTCAGGGGTCTTAGCATACTCTGAAGAATTATACTAATTGAAGACCCAGGATCAATGTAAATCCTGTCAATTTCAGTGGATCCGATATATCCAGTGTAGCACAGAGGCCTATCATGCTTGTTGTGTTTCAATAGCATATCCTCTTGTGTAAAGGTGATGTTGGAAATTGCTTCCATCACACTATGACATTGCGGACATGACACTGGTATATTATCAGGAGTCTTGAGTTGTGCTTGGAGTAAAGCTTCGCTCAAAGTCTCCCTGCTTTCTCTGGAAAGACGAAGCAGTTCAAATATAGAAAGTCTAGCTGGAGTATTGGCTAACTGAGCTAGAATGTCAAATTTGTAAGGTTTCATCACCACCCCCTGATTGGAAGTAGACTTCAATGGGATATCAAAGCGTACTGCCTTCTGTTTCCCCTTTTCAACCACAGACGGTTTAACAGAAACAGGAGAAGGTTGAACTGGTAGAGTTTCCACCATATCTTCTGCTTCTTTGGAGGATCCCTCATAGTCTTTGTGGTACTCTTTTTCAGATCTTGTACCAGCAAAAGTTTCTTCTTCAGACTCAGGAGAAGGAAGTGCCATATTACAGGATTTAGTCTTTCTTCCCATAGCCTTCTTCTTATAAGGGTTGTTACGAGGAACTTCAGAACCCAATCCAGCAGTAGAGTTCTGATTTTGAATCTGTAAAGGAAGACGTATCCCTTTATCATAATTCAAACCTTCTGCCTTTTGAAAATCGTAACCCATCTTCTTCATGAGAAGGACAGATCGTTGACTATACAAGTGGATAGACAGTGAGCTTTGAACGGGTGTTTCAGCACAGGAAGAGGAAGAAACCTCTGCAACTACAGGAGAATGAAGCATAGACGTCTCTGTAGTTAAGGAAGGAGGAGGATTCGGGATACGAGGAGAAATCCCTGTTGGAGCTTTTTCATAAGCAGCAAAAACTTGTTGTGCCCGGTATAAAGGAACACTATTCATGGCTAGCCACTGCTGATGAGTAAACTTGAGCTTGGTAGGAGGAGCTAGACTTGGAAGACAAATGTTTAGTCCTTTCAGTCTATCTTCTAGAGGAAGGCCATCCCATAGATGATCCAAGTCATCAGGATCTGGAATTACATGAGAAATCATGTTACAGGTTTTAACTTTCTTACCTTTCTTGGATTTTAAAGTTTTACCTTCATTTTCCAATTCAGGTACTAAGTCAGGATGTACCCACATGATTTTACCATTCTCCAATGGCCTCTGCATCCTCGGTCGCCATGGAGAAAGCTCGCCGCTGCTGACCTTCCCAAGCCTGCTGCTGATGCTGGAGAAACCTCTGTTACTGAGTCTACAGTGGTCCCTTCAGCTGGCCTGCTGGAGCCTTGGCTCCTCCACCTCCTTCTGTTACTGGACGCATCGATGCTACTGGACAGTCTCTCATCTGATGGTCCGATGATCCACACATCAGGCATCTTCCAAGCCTCTCCCTGTAGTCGTCCCACCTGTGCCCAGGCTTCTTGCAGAAGGTGCAACTGATGGCCTGCTGTCTCGATGCCTGCTGCTGCCCCCTCGGCTACTGATGCTGCACCTGCTGGAAAGGTGCCCGGCCCTCCTGCTGAAACTGCTACTGATGTACTGGCCTCTGCGGCTGCTGGTGCTGAAAATGAGGCCTCTTGGCCTGGCCCCCGCTGCTGCTAGCTCCCTTAAAGTCCCGACCTCTCTTCAGCTTCAACCCCAGGTCATCCTCCGCTGCCATAGCTCCAGAAAAGATCTCCGTGAAGGTAGCGTTCCGGTCACTCTTAGTCAGTGACCGAACCTCCCTGATCAACCCTCGACAAAACTTCCTCGCCTTCATCTTTTTAATCAAATCATCAATAAACTGGGCCAACTGGTAAAACTCTTCGGCGTACTAAGCAACTGTATGGTTCCTCTGAACCAGACTCTCAAACTGCGCCTCAATGCCTCCTAGTGCCACATCTGGAAAGAACTGTTCCTTGAATAGCTCCTTGAACTGCTCCCAAGTTTGACCCTCTACTCCCACTCTGGGATCTGTCTGGTATCAGGTACGGGCTAAGTCCTGCATCTGACTGCCCACCGCCTCGATATGAAGTCGTGCTGGTATCTCCGCCAGCCTGAATATCTCCTCGATATGCTCAATCCAATCTTCTGCATAGTAAATGTCCTCAGTACCCAGAAAATCTCTAGGATGCATCTTCTGAAAATCCTGGATATCTTTCTTCCTCCGACGAGGCTACTGCTGCGCCCCCTGAGCAGTCACCATCTCTACGGTCGTACGGACCAGCTGATGCACCTCGTCAATCCCCTGACAGAAGTCAGCAATCTGACGCTGCTGTTGCTGATGAGACTCCAGAATCCTCTCCACGAGGGAGAACAGATGAGCAGCATTTACTATCCCCGCAGGTGGAGGCTGCTGCGGCGGAAGGATCTCAGGAAGTACCGGGCTCTGCCTCCTGACTGGTGGAGGTGCTCCTCCGAAAGCTGTAGAAACACCCACCCCAGCTGGCATGAATAGGGCTGCAGTACCGGGAGCTGGCTGCTGCTGCTGAGGACGAAAGGTGGCAGACCCCTCTGCAGCGTCCCTCGGTCCTGGGCGATGTGATCTCGTCTCAACCATCCTGGAGACACAGATGAAACAAGAAACAATTACTGACAATGAGTCGAAATATCAAAGGAGGACAGTTTATATTCAAAGGAAGACAATAAGCAGCAAAATATAGATATACGAAATCTGATAAGGAGTTTTTTCTAGTGTGATTGAGTAGCTTCAAAATATCCTAATCCTACTACAAGCAGTAGTGATACTCTAGTTCGAATACCACTACATTTCTAAACTAGACCTTCATGGGCCACCACTAAAAACGTGTCACGACTCGCACCCTAGAGTAAGGGCACGAGAAGTGGGTACGCCTAGCCTACGCCACAGTATCGACGGTAGAACGCTGTCCTAGGTCAATCATCTAACAATATATAAGGTACCTGTATAGTATATATACTCCGAATGGAGGTGACATAGCAAATACAGTCTCAATCACATCTAAGGTAGAATATGATAAAAAGATAGATAGATAGATATGAAATAAAATGAAATCCACAGAGATAAACCAGATAGAAGTCTTAGTGTCTAAGATAACACAAATCCAGATAACATCTCAAAATCATAATACAGTAATCCAAAGAATGTAAATACAATAAAAGACATCCTAGACTAAAGGAGTGTCATCCACGGCTAAGGGGTCCTGCTGCTGGTCCAAGTCACAACAGTCCTCTAAGGTAGTCCCGTAATAAGTGGAACAGAACGCCTCGGCCTCATCCTCTGTAATATTTTCAACTGGTCCAGTCAGGACATGAGCGAGCACAGTACATCTCAATAAATCATAACAAGTTAGGAAATATAAACATGCTAGAGAGTAAGATACATGAAACTGAAAGAACAACATGATGTAAAAGAGAGACTGTAAGTAAATAGCTACAATATATAAGAGAACTATCAGTGCTAGTGATTTAGAGTACAAGATGGTTATGTAAACGACACGATGTTGTACATGAGTAATCTACAGAGGTTGTACACGAGTAATCTACAAGATTAAATACATAACCACTTCTACTCTCTCGCCCTAATTAATACACAAGGATCCAGTCAAGTTATGTTATTGCACACAAAGTATAGTTGTACACGATGATCATGTGAGCACATTATTATACACGATTTTACACGATTTGTGCACGAATAACACGAACACAAGGAGTACACGATGCTCATGATAAAGTACATGAATATGAAATACCCGATGTATCTGCTAAGGGGATAACATCGCACGACAAGATCCATATAGTACTAATCCGTGTTACCAACGTTTCATCATCAAGTAAAGTAATGTAAAGCAGGAAATATAATCCTAAGCAAGATATAAAATAATCAGAGAATGTACTCGCCTGGAATCCTGAATATCTGAAGAGAATACACTGTCCAAGGAGTGTGTCTGTCTCCTATAGAACAGTACTAGTCACTACATGTCTAAAATAGTAAAATAGACTGCTACAATACATCTACATGATGTTTGGGGTCAATCTAGGCTAAAGTCAATCCTTGGTCAACTCTAGTCAACTACACTAGTCAAAAAGGTCAAGCCTAACCCAAACAAGTCTCACTAGGCCTAACCAGCCTATTTTAGCAAGCACTCACCAAAACTAGGCTATACAAGCCAACAACACACATTCACTGGGCATTCATGCCATATACACAGGCTGTATCACATAGGGATACACCCAATAGGCTATGTGCCATGTATATAGGCTATAGGTCATAGGCTATATCACATATATAGTCAATTCTCACATATTTCATACATTACATATTTCATACATTATATATATATATATATATATATATATATATATATAATTTATATAAATAACATACACATATACATATAGGCCACATTATTATATATCACATATAGAGAGATAGGGAAAGGGATACATGTGTATGTGTGTCAATGTGGCAATATGTGATATATTATGGTGTGTGGATGTGTCAAGGACAGTTAGTTAAAGTAGGGAAGAGTGTAATGTAGATTAAGGGGTGTGTACATGTATATGTGATACAATAGCTAGCTAATAGGGTGTGTGATAAATGGAAAATAGTGCATTGATAGTGAATTCTCAGGTTTGGAGACATGTGTGTGTATGTGCACTTGTAAACAAGTGTCAAGTAGGATAACAATGTGAATTATTCTATATAAAATAGTGTGTAACATTAGAAATAGTGCAATGTAATGTGTATACATAAATTAAGTAAATGACAGTTAATCCAATAGATAGGGTGTCAAAATAGTTAGCTAGGTTGTGAGTGAACTGTAGGACAATGTGATAACCAATGTGTGTATGTAAACTGACAGAAGGAAATCAGTAAGATAACTCAGGCATTTAATTCCTGTGTCAAGTGTGAGAGCCATGTGAAAGTGTGTATAATCAAATTAATGTAATGTGTATACAGGAGATTAGTAATGACAGTTAATCAGTGAATAGGAAATCTATTCTCAAGAAAATCCAAGGTGCAATGGCAGTTAACAGTGTTTAACTTTTGGGAATTCGATTGACAGTTACATATTGAAGGTTTTGGTTTAACAGTGTACTAAAAGTCCAAGCAGTCCTAACCCAATTTGAATCTCGATTCCTTTTTATCCTCAACCAAATCATGAACCAACCTTTCAGTAATCTAATATAGGTGTATATGAATTAATATGTCAATTTTAATCATGGAAAATAGGTTTAGAATCTCATTAACTTCAGAATTTTGAAAACAAGAACACAGTGTATCAGTGAGAATGGGAAAACCTAATTTGAAATCAAAAACATGTTAATAACCTAATTAAATGGTTGGTAATTTATTACACACATGTGCACATGTCAAACAATGTGTATGTGTCCAACCAAGTGGACACATTTGTGTCCAAGATACTAAAACACCACACGAGCACTGAGACTGGACACAGCATCTGCACACGGTGCACGACACAGGCCATGTGGGGACACGTGACCTTGCACACGTGTATGCCATATGTCAGGCTACACGATCGACACCCTATCCTGTGTCCTCAACACGTGTCGTGCCGTGTCCAGGTACGTGTCAGTGGCTAATAACGTGCGGTTCAGTCAGTTCATACGACCAGTGCGGGAAGGAGAACTCCTCGCACACGCAACCACCTGAGCTCAGATTTTGGGAGGCCAATGTCAGTCAGTGCCCTGACATTCCCCCAAAAAATGGCATGTCCTCGTGTCCTATACAGTGAGCAATAGGGCCCGAGTAGCAGAGCAGTACGTACTATTCAGTCACAGCGTGTTTGTGTCCTCGTGTGGATGCAACATGACTCCAAAATCTATGAGCAAGGACATGAGTCAATAAGCAAACCCTAGATCTAGGGATTCATTCAAAAACATTTGCAAAAATAGTAAAAACAATTGGTTGTGGCATTTCCACAAACACCTAGCCTAGGGGTTTAATACGTGTCCGATACAGACACGAAAACACATGCAATGGACACCAAACTCTCACTTTAGCTAGAGGACACCTAGATCTAGGCAACCATGCAATAAAAATAGCAATTAAATAGAATTAGGAGGGTTTACCCATAGGTTGCAAGAATCAAGGAAAAGCCCCAAATCAAACGGTTCCCGTTGCTAGCCAAATCCTTCCAATTGCTCTAAAACTAAAATTGCTCCTCAAAATCAGCAAGTAGAGTTGATTATAATCATATGCAAAAGATTTGGGTCAAAAAGGATTAAAAAAGAATTTACTAGGAATTTTGGAAAGTGGAGATTTACCTTTCCTTCTAAAAACTTGGTAGAGCACAAAAGAGGCAAGAACAATGAGAGGAGACATTAAATAGGGGGGGTTTCCTTGTGTGGCTGGCCACTTAGGGTTTGGTTAGGGTTTGGACTTCTAGTTATGGGCCATGGGCTTAAGTCACAAGTCATTGAATGAAATCACAAGTCATTGCACCTATTCTTATTTCTTCCTATTGAAACTAGTTTCTAATGACTTAAAAATAGGTTTGACTCAGGCTAGACTAGGGACACATCATTCTAACCAAGTTACCATAGCTAGGGTTAGCTTCTAGGCTAGTCTCAATAAGTCAAAGTCAAGGATATCAATCACCAATTCAATAAATTAATTAAAATTCAAAAATTCACCAAATGACCAAAATACCTTCAAGCTAAAATGTGGTAGTGACAAATCTACCCTCCTTAAAATAATTTCATCTTTGAAATTAAAAGGAAAAACTTAACTGATGAGAAGGATAGACTATCATACCTCACAGTCCAAACAGATATAGGTTTCGCTCGTGCATCTCATCCTCCCGCTCCCAGGTAGACTCTCCTGGAGAATGATGCCTCCATGCGATGCGAACCAAAGGTATCACCTGGTTTCTCAGCACCTTCTCTCGATGATCCAAAATCTCCACAGGCTGCTCTGGATAGCTGAGAGTAGGTCCCACTTCAATCTCCGAATGATCAAGTACATGGCTAGGGTCAGCAACGTATCGTCTCAACTATGATACGTGGAATACGTTGTCGACACCCACTAGTGCAGGTGGCAAGTCTAGCCTGTAAGCCACGTCACCGACCCTCCCGCCGATCACGAAAGGTCCGATGAAGCGTGGGCTAAGCTTCCTACCTCCACCAAAACGTATGGTACCACGAGTCAGAGATATCTACAGAAAAACCATGTCTCCAACCTAATCACAAACAAGGTCTCAAGTTACTAAATAATCAAACATGATCAAACAAACAAAAACAAACAACCTACTTCTAATCCTATCTCTAATCTGTACCTCAAACTCCAACGGCCTCCGGTGGCTATCAGCCCAGTGCTGATGTCTGTCCTGCGCCATGCGAAGTCTATCCTTGATGAGCTCACCTTCTTGGCTGTATCAACAACCATCTCAGGTCCTAATAAAGCTCACTCTCCAATATCATCCGAAGATAAGGGTGTACGACATCTTTGCCCGTATAGAGCCACGAAAGGTGACACCTCAATGCTGGCCTGATAACAATTGTTGTAAGCAAACTCCACCAAGTGTAGGTGATCCTCCCAAGAACCTCCAAAATCCAAGACGCACGTCCGTAGCATGTCCTCGAGCGTCTAAATAGTTCTCTCTGACTGTCCATCCATCTGGGGGTGGTATGCAGTACTAGACTTGAGCTGAGTGCCCAAACTAGTCTGCAGACTCCTCCAGAAATGAGAAGTAAAGCGACTATCCCGATCTGAGACAATGCGGACTGGAACCCCATGAATCCTGACAATCTGCCGCATGTACATCTCTGTAAGCCTCTTCGTAGATGCACCCACCTTGAATGGCAAAGAGTGGGCCGATTTGGTCAACCTGTCAACGATGACCCAAATCGCGTCTTTTTCTCCTGGTGTACGAGACAACCCAGATATAAAATCCATCGTGATATGCTCCCACTTCCACTCTGGAATGGGCAATGGCTGCAATAATCCTCCTGGCCTCTGTCTCTCTGCCTTGACCTGCTGACAGACCAAGCATCTAGCTACGAAGCGAGCTACCTCCCGCTTCATCCTATACCACCAAATGTGCTCTCTTAGATCCCTGTACATCTTGTTGGCACCAGAATGTATAGAGTACTGAGATCTGTGAGCCTTCTACATGACCTGCTCCCTGAGCTCTCCACTAGGCATACACAGCCTGGAATCGTGCCCAAAGTGCCATCCTCTGCAAGAAAAAATTTGTCATCCACTAACCTTGCTCGAACCTGCTCTCGGATACACCGCAGAGCAACATCCTCGAACTGTGTCGACTTGAACCTCTCCATCAAGTCTGACTGAATTTGAAGGCCCCACATCTGCATCTGAACTCCAGGCACAATCACCTCAATCCCCAGGCTCTTCAAGTTCGCTAGCAAGTAACAGTCCATAGTCAAATACATGGCTGTCGGATACCTACTCAAAGCATCGGAATCCACGTTGGCCTTCCCTGGGTGATACTATAGTGAGATATCGAAGTCCTTCATCAGCTCTAACCACCTGTGCTGCCTCATGTTGAGCTTTTTCTGTGTAAACACATACTTCAAGCTCTTATAATCTGTGAAGATCTCCACCCTCTCTCCATACAAGTAGTGCTTCCACAACTTCAGAGCAAAAATCACTGCTGCCAACTCCAAGTCGTGGGTAGGGTAGTTCTTCTCATAGGGACGTAACTGCCTGGAAGCATAGGCAATCACCTTCCCATGCTGCTGTAAGACACAACCCAACTTCTTCCCTGAAGCGTCACTATAGATAGTGAATCCTCCTGAACCTGATGGCAATGTCAGAATCGGAGCTGTCGTAAGCCGCTTCTTCAACTCATCAAAAGTAGGATGCACATAGTTCTAGGACTGGATCCACATAGTTCTAGGACTGGCATTCCTTTATAGTGAATGCCAGAGCAGCCGAAGAGAGTACTGACAAGTTCAAGCAATTAGGCATTCAGATGCCTAACCTCGACAGAGATGAACATTCTGCATCCAACAGCGGTGGCCGTCAGAATAACTGCAAAGGTAAAGAGGCTCTGGCCATCAATGTTAAAGACAAAGAAACTCTAGCCGTCAATATAGGTCAATCAACACCTACTACGACGGCACCACCACAGAGGGCACCACGTCCGAAGGAAGAATACTCTTTCGATGAGGATGATGTCATGGGCATCTTCGATTGCTTGATCAAGAGCAATAAACTTTAGCTGTCCGACGTAAAGCGGCCAGAGAAAGTAGGTAAAACTGATCATCCTAAATATTATGTATATCACAGGTTCATTGGACACCCAACTCGAGCATGTTATGTGCTCAAAAGGAAGATTCAAGAGATGATTAAAGCTGGCGCAATCACTCTTCAGCCGGACAAGAAGACTGTGACTGCTAACGTCGTCTCTCTACAGTTTGGCAATTTTCCTGCTTAACTTGTGCAGGATGGAGTCGTTCCTATCCCGTAAGCTACTCTGGATATTGTCAATCTCCCGCCCGCACGAAGTGATGGTCTTGTTCTTTTGTCAACTGATAAGGGGGAAATTATGTAGATCCATCCTGATTTAGTGGATGACTTTGAGACACCTTCTTCGTCCACAAAATCCAAGAAAGCAACCAAATACAAGTTATGTCAGATGACTTCATCGGGTGATCACCATCTTCCACCTTTAACTGTAACCTTTATCTCGGTGACAAATTCTTATTCTTTTTCTAAGACGACGCTATCGAAGTCGGAGGACAGTTATCAACCAGCCTTCCATTTATATAGTCAATAGTCCCGGGAACTAATGACGAAGATGGGATATGACTTGCAAAAATCCCCTGGCTTGAACCATGGAAGAGGATTTCCTATACCACTTTCCCTACGCCTTCAACACAATCAGTCTCGTGTTGGCTTGGGATTCTGGACAAACTTTTTATCTTGTCAAAGGAAGCTTTCGAAAGGCAAGGCTCGGATGAAGGATTGCAACATGGTTTCCTTCACACCAGCTTCAGAAGAAGAAGCTCTGACCGGTACCAGATCTGGAAGACTCTACCTTAGAGACTATCAAGAAGGTCAAGAGGTCCCTACTCCGAGTTCTAATGCTCCTTCATCAGCTTCTCCGTATGATGTAAATGTTCCATCAGTTTCATCGCCTCCAGTAGAACTGATTCCTTCCAAGCCAACAGCGGCCGACAAAGGAAAACAACCAGTTTGCTTCGATAAAATATTAAAGAAAACTCCATTTCTTGGACTTGGGAGACCATATAACTTCGATATATTGGCTCAAATAGCCAACACTCCGGCGAGGTTGTCAATCTTCGAGCTCTTGCGTCTCTCGAAGGAAACTCGGGAAATACTAAACGAAGCTTTGATGCAAGCGGACACTTGTCTAGCACTCCTCAAGAAACCAGACGAGGAACCTGTGGCATGTTTTGACTGTCATAGTATAATGGAGTTGATTCCCAATATCACATTCACACAAGATGACATGCTTCTAAAAGATAATCGACATGATCGACCTTTATACTACACAGGATATGTCGATACTATGAAGGTTGATCGCATCCTGATCTATCCTGGATCTGCATTTAGCATTATGCCAAAAACTTTACTGGATGCCTTGAAAATCTAGTACATAATCTCTCTACAACAATCACGACTATCTTAGGATTTAGTTCCGGGAGAAGTGAACCACTAGGAAAGATTCGCCTGAAAGTTCAAATTGGCAATCTTCGCACAAATGTCACTTTTATGTGATTGACAATCAGGGCTCCTACAATTCTTTGTTAGGGAGACCATGGTTGCATGAACATAACATTGTGCCATCCACTCTCCATCAGTGCTTCAAATATGTCGATGACAATAGAGAAGTTAGGAAGGAAGTGGTCGATCTTAATCCCTTTTGGGGTATCGAGGCATATTGTGCTGACTCCAGAATGTATAAAGAAGAATTCATGAAGGTCATACTGGCCATGGATACCGAGGAAGATCAGAGGGACACCCCGGATGATGTTCTTGTGATTCCAGTTAAAGGATGCACTTTTCGTCCTTCGTCTTCTCAGACGTTAACCATCCATCTCTTCTCTCATGCTAAGCCTCTTCCTGCTGAAAAGAGGGAACAGAGGGAGCTCACTTCTTCTGAGCCTCTTGTTATCGACCTTTGTCTTAACAAGCCTTCTCCTTCTTTTTCCCCTTCTCCTCCTCTGGTTATCAACCTTAGCAAGCCATCGGCAAAGGTCAAAAGCCCTGTTGTAAATGATGATGTACAAATCAATAAAATAACGTCTCCTTTGCAGTATATTGATGTTATTTATTATACTCAATGTTACTTAGAAATGCTAGATAACTTCGAACCACTCATAATATGAGCAGTTCAACCTCTCTAAGATGAAGTATCATTTGAACTAGCTCAAGATTTCTTCTTCCTAGTTCCTTCCAGAATGAAAATTGAACTTCCTATACTTTTTAGTAAGGGAACAGAACAAAAGATTGCGTCCGATAGCGAGACTGAAAATGACGATAACGGGCTGCTCCAACTACGACGTTATAGTCAACAACCTAAAGACATCATTCAAAAGATGGGCTACAATTTCAAATCTGGCCTTAATGGTGGTAAGGGAAGGCGAACTCCTATTCGTATCCCTACTCCAAAAGGAAAGTCACTGCAGTACTACATCAAAACAAAGTATGGGTTGGGCTATACTTTGCCAGTTATGACCCCAGACGCTTCTAAGTCTGACAAAGAGGAGCGATCTAACTCTTCTAATTCTATTTCATAGGATTCTGACATGAGTATAGGGCACGTCCATCGAGTGACTCTATCTTCTAATATGGTGACTGTCGAGTTCTCAGAAGACGATGACAATTTTGATGAAGATCCTGAGTCAGATCCTTGGGCATAAAGAATGGACAATCAATGGAAACTTTGCTTCGAACAATACAAACCACCTACCGAAGATCAGTTGGTCCAGGTCGATGTCAGAAATGAAGCTTCTCGAAGGCCAATCTTTATCAGCAAAAGTCTTCCTGAAGCGGATAAATAGAAACTAATTCAGCTCATTAAGGAATACATTAACGTATTCGCCTGGAGCTATGAAGATATGTCGGGATTAAATCTTCAGATTACTACCCTCAAGCTAAACATCCTACCAAATGCGAGGCCAGTTAAACAACAACATCGTCATTTCTGACCCGATATGATGGATGCTATAGAAGCTGAAGTCAAGAAGCTTATCGCCTGTGGTTTTGTCAGAGAAGAATAACATCTCGACTGGGTGGCTAATGTCGTCCCAGTTATGAAGAAAACAGGAAAGGTCCGAGTCTGCATTGACTTTAGAGACCTCAACGATGCTTATCCCAAAGATGAGTTTTCTCTTCCGATCATTGATGTCATGATCGACAATACTTGGGGATTCGAACAAATGTCTTTTATGGATGGATTATCAGGATACAATCAAATCAAGATGCATCCCAAAGATAAAAGACATACATCTTTTTATACTCCTCTGGGAGTCTATTGCTACACCGTCTTGCCATTCGGTCTTAAAATTGTTGGTGCAACCTATCAGCAGGCTATGAGTACCAGCTTTCGTGATTATTGCGGAAGACAGTCAAATGCTATGTCGATTATATTGCTGTCAAAAGTCGTCTAAAGGAAGATCACATCCAAGATTTTAGAACTATCTTCGATCTAATGTGCCAGCATCAACTCAAGGTGAATCCTACCAAGTCATTCCTGGGAGTTTTTAGTGGCAAATTCTTCGAATTCGTTATTACCTCTAAGGGTATACACGTTGATCCCGAGAAGATCAAAGCCATTCAAGAGATGTGTCCTCCATGCAACCTAAAAGAGCTACGAGAATTCCAGGGATGGCTTACGTACATCAGGAGATTCATTTCAAATCTCCCTGGACGTTGCAGACCGTTCACTCAACTCATAAAGAAAAGTGTATCTTTCATTTGGGCTGAAGAATGTCAACAAGCATTTGAAGACATAAAGCGGTACTTGATGGACCCTCCAGTTTTAGTGCCTCCTATCTCAAGAATACCTTTTCTGATGTATGTCGGAGCAATGGATCATTCCTTGGGAGCTCTACTAGCCCAGAAGAATGAAGAAGGTCACGAATAAGCTATCTATTACCTCAGTCACACGATGATCGGTTCCGAACATCGATATAGTCCGGTAGAAAAAGAATGTTTAGCCCTAACGTTCTTTGTTCAGAAAATGTGACATTATAGCACGGGTCAAACTATTCATGTCATCTCCAGAGTCAACCCTCTTCGAGTTCTGATGAAGAAGCCTAGTACACTCAATTCCAAGCTTGCTACATGGTCCATATTGCTAGCACAATATCATATGGTTTATGTCCCACAAAAGTCGGTCAAGGGTCAAGCCCTTGTGGACTTCTTAGTGGCTCATCTAATCCCAGAGACGTCTAAACTCTATGACGAGATTCTCGATGAAACTCTGGAATCTAACATGATTTCAGAAGAAGTTCCTTCATGGCATCTATTCTTTGATGGTGCATCCAGAATTGGACCTAAAGGTTCTATTATCGCTGGAGTTGGAATTGTCCTTGTATCACCGAAAGGATTAGCTATTCAAAGAGCTTATTCCTTGGACGAGTCATGTTCCAACAATGTGGCTGAATATAATGCTCTACTCATTGGCCTCCAATTGGCTAAATAGCTGGATATTGAATATCTCGAAGTATATGGAGACTCTAAGCTGATTGTCAATCAGGTTAGAGGCATGTATGAAGTTTGGCACCAAGACCTTGTTCCATATCATGAAGCGGTAGTTAGATTGGCTACATCGTTCAAAAGCTTCTTCATTGAACATGTACGTCGAGCTTGCAATACAGAGGTTGATGCACTTGCTAATCTAGCAGTAGTATTAGCAATTTTGGTAAAAAGATAGCAGATGATTGTCATCACTAACAGAGAGTTATTTTGCATCGAGAATAATTCAAACATTGAATTTAGCAATTCAAATAAAATTGACACTATTAGTAAAGACTGGAGGGATCCTTTCATCGACTTTGTGGTACATAACATCTTACCCAAAGATCCTAAGGAAGCTACAACAATCCGTCGGTGATCACTCCAGTTTTATTACAATTACACCTCCAAGACCCTCTATCGGCGAACATTTGACGATCTACTCTTACGTTATCTTGCGGGAGATGAAGCAAAACAAATACTACGTGAAGCTCACGATGGTATCTATGGGGCACATCAACCCGATCCTAAGCTACAGGATCGTATCCGACGTATGGGTTACTACTGGCCCGCTATGGTATCTGATGCCATTGAATATGCAAGAAAATGTCGAGCATGTCAAATCTATGCAGATTTAATTCACCAACCATCAGAATTCTTGCATCCGACTGCTGCATCATGGCCCTTTGAAGCTTAGGGCATGGACGTCATTGGTCCCATCAACCTACCGTCATCTAGAGGACATCGGTTTATATTAGCTATAACCGATTACTTCTCAAAGTGGGCAGAAGCTATACCCTTGGCTGAAGTCAAAACCAGTAGTGTGATTAGCTTCATCAAACATCATATGATTTATCGATTCGACGTTCCTCGGTGAATCATTCATGATAATGGACCCCAATTCATCAGTCAAAAGTTTACTCGATTCTGCGATGACAACAGGATTAACAATGTTGCTTCCACAGCCTACAATCTCGCAGCTAACGGTTTGGCAGAAGCATTCAATAAACCAATAATCAAGCTTCTAAAGAAGTTCGTTTCTACTAATAAAAGGAACTGGAGCGAAAAGCTTGGAGAATGTCTATGGGCTTATCGTACTACCGTAAGCACTCCGACCGGTTGTACACCTTTCTCTTTGGTGTATGGATGCGAAGCAATCTTACCACTAGAAATTCAAATCCCTTCCCTGAGAATTGTGATTGTCAATGAACTCACAACAAAAAATAATGACCGTCTTTGACTTCAGGAGCTTGAAGCACTTGATGATAAGCGGCTACTAGCTCAACAAAATATTTAGCTATATTAAGCCCGTATCTCAAAAGCCTTTAACCAAAAAGTCAGAGTACGAGCATTTCAAAAAGGCAAACTAGTACTTACTGTCAGACGTCCTATGACTATTACACACATGAGTAAGGGTAAAGTCGAAGCAAAGTGGGAAGGTCCTTATGTTGTAGGCAATATTTTCTAAAACGGAGCTTATCAACTGACCAGGATGGACGATCGGGTCGCTATGATGCCTATCAACGGCAAATTTTTAAAAATATTATGTTTGAAGAATATATAAGACATCTTCTTAATATTGTATATACCTCAAATCTTTGAGTTATTATCTTTTATTTACTCTTATGTAGATAAAATCACAGATAATAAACTTTTAAAGGAAATCCCCAGTGCAGTCTATCCAGATCATATCATATTATCGTAATGATTATCTTTTAGAACCCAGTTGTTTTAAAATATATCCTACTTTTGAGTCCCAGTTGACTTAAAGATAATCAATGAATATATGAATTTACGTCAATATTACCTCTGAATTCTATTATCCACATTAATGGTTTGTCACATCCATAATACCTCTGATAAAGTCGTCTTTTGAAAGGACAATATCTCAAAATTATATTGTCACATCCACATTACCTCTGAACGGATATAATGAGTATTGTTATTTTCTAAGAAGATATGTCATGTCCGGTACCTCTGAACATACTTCCTACTATTATCTATTACTTATATCTATAACAGATATGTAATGGAACCACAAAAAGATTATTAATATTTTTATTTTTATGATGTGCAAAATATCAAAAGTGTACATCATGCAAAAGATAACAAAAAGCTGTCATGGATAGCTTCACTTGGGGGGCTGAGTGCTAAGATCAATTATCAGTTTCTTCAGATTGTCGACTCTCTCTGTTTTAGAGTCGAGCACCCTTTGCCTAGGCAGAGCTCTTCCTGATTTCGGATCAAAAGGTTGCAGGAAGATAGCTCGGTGTTCAAGTTCCACACTCTGAGTACGAATAAATTCATCTCGTTGCCTCCTCAAATCATCCAGCTGGCTCTCGACAACCTGATGCATTTCTAGTACTTCCTCTTCATGTCGTCGAGCTACCTTGAGTACCTCTTGAAGCTGGGCAATCTCGATTTCTAACTCCCGGAGGCGGGTTTGACATTCAATCGCTTCCTTCTCATTCTCTGCAGCTTCAGTCTTATAATGCTCAACAGAAGAAATAGTCTCAGTAATGCTAGACTCCAACTCTGTAGAACGCAGTAAAAAACAACTACAGAAGCTTCTAAGTCATCTTGTCGTGCTGCAGACTCACGAGCCATTGCTTCACATTCATCATATATAAGCCTTTGGATGTTTCCCCTTGTCAGATCTTGATATAACTTGATAGATTCCTCAAGCTCATCCAAGATATGTTCCAAGTAGCTGACTCTATCCAGATCACCAATTTTTTGAATAGCTTCAATGATAAAAGAGGAAGGGCTCCTTACTAACTCATAAGGTTGGCCCTTCTCCAAGACCATCAGAACTAGAGTCCCCAAAGAGCTAAAGAAAGCGTTGGTGTAAGCTTCAACGATGATCCTGTTCATTGCTGATATACTAGGAGTAGCCACTTCTGTCCGAATCCCTCCTTCTGTAGCAGCTGGAGGAATCACAGATTGTGCATCAGGAGATCTTAGCACTGGCATCATCGAGGAGCTTCCTTCTCCAGTCTGATTTCCCAGGTCCAGAGGAGCCATGGTTGAGCTAAAGCTGAAAGCAGTAGACGAAGCTACTGTAATTGTCCCCATGGGACCCTATGCAATCAAGATGCACAATCATTATACATCATCAAAGGAGTTAGGGTAAATAAAAATTTAGAAATTTACCTGATCCCGACAGCATGTATGGGGTCTCATAAGGAAGATCTAAATCTGTGCGAAGCCTCATCGTAGTAGTCTCAGACACGACTACTTGTCTGCTTCTAGCCTCTGAGCCTCCTGATCGTAAACTGTATATTTCAGAGAGGTCATATTTCTGTGGGTTGGTAGTAATAGAATGGTTTCATTATCTAAAATAAAGAATATTTCCCACCAAAGGATCAGTCCAATAAACGGCTGCTTCCGACCCCTAATTCTGCTTGACTTATTGGGACTGCCATTTTTGTTTCCTCTATTTCAAAAATTCTTTCTATCAGGGTTTGAGTCCCCTCAGCATCAATTTTGGGATTCTCATTAATCCCGATATCTTCAATAGTTAAAGCTTGATTTTCACCATCTTCTTGGTTATCATCAGGATTATCATTTTGATTCACATTACCTTGTAGATCAATGAGGTTATGATCACCATCTTTTGGGCTGTAGTGCCCTTCTTCATCAACATGGTGCTCTTCATCCTCGTTAGTAATATGGCCCTCTTCGGCCATCAAGTCTTGATCTTTCAAAACCTTTACGGGAACTGGATCGGCCCAAGTTTTAGCAGGATCAGGAACAACATCCATAGAATCTCCTCCGATCGAATCATCTTCGAAGTCACAGTCTGCGAGAGCCTGTATCATTTCTTGATTCTTTTGAGAGAGGGTAGGAGTTTGAGCTATGGAAGGAGCTGCGACATCAGGATTGGAGTCCATTGAAAGCAACACCTTCTCAGGAAGTATAGTCTCCGGGACCTCGGGAGTTGGAGACGACATCATTATTCCTGCTGCAGCTAGTACAGTCGCAGGAATAGTCATCTGTATGGTGACTGGAGCCGGAGCACTGATTTCTGTAGCCTCTATAAATGAAAAAAAAGTTAATATTTTACTCAATCATGATCACATAAAAAGTATTAAAACTACTCGGTAGAGGTGGAAGATCTTGCAAAGGCAACGATGCATCAGGTCGACTCGAAGACTCTTTCGACATGGAAGAAGTGGGTGAAGCGCTAATTTTTGACGATCTTCTTGAGTCACTATTAACTTCCTTCTATTTTACGTATAAGAGGTGTCTGAGGTTCTTCTTCAACGTTATCAAGATCGTCTTGCACATTGGGCTTCCAGATAATCTCTTCATGGACAACTCTACTATTCTTGGGAACTGAAGAGGGAGTCGCCTCTCCTCTTACAGGAGAAAGTCCAGTATTCATCTGCCTGGTTTGGGACCTGGTTTCTTTTTCTTCCTACGAGGAGCTTTGAGAGGAGAAGGGAGTTCGTTTGGATGTGATGGAGCAGACGATTCTCCAGTCCTCTGTTTCTTGCTGGCCTCTTTATTGGGAGACTTTTCCTTACGCTTCCTGAGCGACACATTTAAAGGGTCATGGACTTCGTTAGGAAAGCCCATGAGAGAAACTTCTAGAGGCTCATCAGCGGGGTCATAATTTTACTCATCCCTAAATAATTGTGCAGTGTGGACCTTAGCTCTTGTCCGTTTATCACTTGTGAAACTATTTGTAACACCCAATTTTCCAGATGAGGGTAATTTTGAAAATTTGTAATTATAATTATTATTTATTGATATTTATTTTACATTATGATTTTTGGTGATTTTTAATAATTTTTAAACTATTTAAAAACTGTCTTAAGTAATGACTTGTAATTTTGACGTGCTGCTAGCTGCATGACCTAGAGCCTAACAATGTCATTAGGATGATTTAATTATCATTTTTAGCCTAGGGGTAATTTGGTCATTTTGACTTATTTGAATTATTTGATAATTTATTGAATTGGTGAATTCTAGTTTGACTTGACTTGTTGAGACCTAATGGACTAGCCTAGAAGCTAACCCTAGCTATGGTAATCCTAGTCTAGCTTGAGTTAACTCATTTTAGTCATTAGAGATTAGTTTTAGAATGAGAGGATTAGTTTAAGTGGAATTATTTCATGGTTTGTGGTTTTAATGAAAGGACTTGTGATTAAGGACTTAACGACTTGTGACTTGGCCCATGGCCCATAATTTGACACCCTAACCCTAACCAAACCCGAAATGACCAGCCACATAGGGATCCCCACCCTATATAAACACTTATTCATTAGGGCTTGCCTCTTTTTTATTATTTCAACACATTGGAAAAGAGAGGTATTTTTCCCCCTTCCAAAAATCCCCATAAATCCATTTTAATTCCTTTTTAATCCTAGACTTTTGCATTAGGTTCATTTCTGGAGGTTAATTTCTGTTTGGGATCAAATTGGAGCTTTTGGCCATCAAGAGGAACCCCCCCCCCCCCCCGTTTGGAGCTCTTTCATGCAATTTACACCTATAGGTAAAACTCTCCAAATTGATTTAAATTTCTATTTTCTTTGCATTTAGGGCTAGATCTAGGAGTCCCCTAGCTGTCCCCGAAATTTGGGTGGATTTCGTGTCCATTTGGTGTCCGTATCGGACACATATCGGTCTATATATTCATGTGTTTGTTGAAATGCCTCAAAGGAAATTTTTATGTTGTTTTTGAAAAATATTTGAATGGAAATATTGTTTTATATGTGTTTATTTATTTCGTGTCTTACTGAGCATGTTTCTGACACTTTTCGTGTCCAAAATTGGACACACACGCACGTACGAGGACACCGTGCACTGTCCTGCTGTTCGGGTGCCATTGCGGACACGACACGGCAACTCAGGTCACGAAATTTGGTGGGCACGTTCTCCTAGTGACTGACATCACACCCGTAAATTTTCATGGGTTTTCGTTTAGTGTGCACGGAGGAAATTGACTCGCACTGGCCGCACTGATCGCACGTACGAGCTGTACACGCGTGCATCCGACCCACCGATACGCAGTTCGACACGACACCATGGTCCACGTGGATACGGGACAGACACTTGGACACGTCCCCCTAGTCTGGGCGAACACGTGGGCACGAGCACGAGTCGTGTCGTGCCCTGTATCGTGTCCTAGAGTGACACACACACGTGCACGACGCTGTGTGCGTATGCAGTGTCTGTGTGTGTTCAAACATGATTGGACACGCTGTGTCCTATCGTGGGGACACCACGAGACTCGTGTGGCTCTATGACACTTACATGACACTTCCTCGACACGTTTCTATGGTTTATTGCATGTGTTTTGTCTTGAATTCGAATTTCCCCATTTGTTCACTGATACCATTTCCTGTTTTCGAAACCTGAGTTTAATTCTTTTCTTTAAACTAAATATTGATGTTAAATTTTCATATTGATTCACCCACATGTGTATCAACTACTGCTAGGTTTGGTTTTCAAGTTGGATTAGGTTTTGCATTAGTAAATAGGATTTCGAATAGGGTTTGGACTACTTATTGAATGATATATGAAACTGTATATTGAATTTCCTGAAATTTCTGTTAGATTAAGGCTGAGTTTTAACTCCATTTAAAATTGTTATTTTGGATGTTGACTGTCATGTTAATATTTATATACGTGTGGGTTAGTTGTTGTCAAGATGATTATCGATTTGGTGGTTGAAATGGGATCATGGATTTTAGAATTTGTTGGTTATAGCTACATTGATTTCCTTTTTCCTGAGAAAATGAGTATAGGTTTCAAGTTGTTTAGATGTGTTTTTGTGAGGAAATTTAGGAGCATAGCAGCAGCAGAACATTAGTTCTTGGGATGGCTCGAGTTGGCTTGGCCTGGCTTTGTATTTGCAGCATTGCCTTGGCTTGCATTGCAGCAGTTGCAGCAGGCAACATGCTTGCTTGCCTTAGCTTGCATTGCAGTAGCTAACTGTACAGGCAGTGGCATTAGCATCAGCAGTAGATAGCAGTTACATTGGACATAGGCCAATGTTCAGGATGAGGGTACAGGTCTTAGGGCCTGTACAGGCAGGAGGCAGTTGATGTGTGTGTTTGTATAGGTGATGTGAGGTTTTCCTAATACCTATCATGAATGACAATCTCAATTGGGATGGAATGAAATTATTAACTTTCATATTGAATTTATGCACTGTTTTTCCCTTGTATCACACACTCCCATGTCCCTATACCCACACACCATACTGTCACACCTTAAATCACTCTCACACATAATTGCCTACACACACACACATGCATTTATACCATTATTTGATTGGTTCCTGTCATCCACACCCTTCACATCAACATTTCTGCATATTGATTTGGTTAGGCCCTACTCTCATTCATCTTGTTTCCTATCTAACCCATATGACCTATGTGCATATATAGCTTGAATATATAACATTATGATAGGAAATGTTGTGCTATGTAGATTATACATACATATATATATATATATATATATATATATATATATATATATATATATATATATATATATAATGATATATATATATATATACATATATATATATATATATATAATGATATACCAATGTGTTATATGGGTATTAGTTTATGTGGTGTATAGGTTGGGCTTGGCACATGGCATCTTGGTAAACCAAGGACTTGGAGTACATATAGTGTAATGAAGTATGGTTCATAGGGTATTCATGTAGATAGTGTTGGTAAACCAAGTTTGATCAAATGGGTCATATTGAGTAGAGTTGACCCAAAATTCTAGAATTAACCCAGGTTTGACCCAATAGTTCAAGATTGACTGGAGTTGACCAAAAGTCAATATTTAGTCTAGATGTGACCAATTGACCTAGTTTGACTAGAGTATTGACTTGGGTTGACCCAGAGTTGACCAAGTTTGACTTGGACCTAGTTTGACCTAGACAGTTGAACAGGTTTGACTTAGAGTTGACTTTGACCTAGATTGGCCTAGAAATTATGTAGATGCATCATAAACTTCATCTGTCTTATTTTAAACACATTATAACCTGTATTATTCTATTTAGGACATTGTGACTCCGGTGCAGACATCTGACATTACACTACTCTTTTCAGAGTATCAGACGAGTACATTCTCTGATAGTTCTCTCATTTATTTGCCAGTTACTGTACTTCAGTTCTAGTTAGTTTTATGTGATTCTATGATACCACACGTATGGATATTTCTGGATTCATGTATGCGACACACTCACCATATTGTCTGGTCTCTATTACTGGAATCATTCTGGAATCATTACTAGTATCGTGTTTGGCTGGACTCTTCTCGATTCTCGTGTCTTATACTGGATTCACTTGTATTGCGTGGCGAGGAAATATTAAGTAAGGCATGTAGATATACCCCAAATCTTGAATCTCCCTACTGGAATCTACTGGAAGCATAGCTGTCTCTCGCCTGATCAGTGAGAGATGTGCTTGATACCTATAGTCGTTTATATGTCGATCTCAGTATTTTAAAACACACTATTAGATTATAGCTGGTCTCACCTGGATTCTTCATTACTGACTAGAATCATCTTGTACTGGATTCATCTTGTATGAGATTCATCCCGTACTAGATTTACATAGGATTACACTTGTTATATTTACTGTCTGGACTCATATCATGTTAATCTAGTTCAGCTAGTTTCCATTTACAGTGTTCATTGCCATGATTCTTTTCTTGTTTTACTTACCTTACTTTTCTTGTAACGTAACTGTTTCTCTATACCATCACCTGTATTCAAACTACTATGTTCATCAATAAAACTGTCTATAACTACTTTAGAGTTCTCTGTCATTTACTTGGGTTTTCTTGATGAGTTGTACTCGTTCCTGTCCTGACTGGACCTGTTGAAAATTTTACAGATGATTGTCCTGAGGACATATGCCCTACATATTATGGACCAGGAGACGGCTTAGCTACATATGGCCCCGACACTCAGGAGTGATCGGAAGATTAGCTAGTTTGTCTTGTTTTAGCTTTCATGTTTTAGAACTGGAGTTGTATATAAGTTGAGATATGTAGTTGAGATTGTCTGAGATTATATTATTTAGTTGTGGGTGTTATTTCTGTTATTTAGTCTTAGTTATGATCTTCTGTGCTATCATATCGTGCTTAGACTGTGATTGAGATTACATTATATCTATACTTGTCCTCCGTTCGGTGTTGATATTTTGACAAGTACATTTTATAATTGCGTGATTGTTCGTTAGATAGTGACCTAGAACAGCGTTCTACCGCCGACACTGCGGCATAGGCTGGGCGTTGTTACGTGCTCGTACCCTCACAGTGGGTGCGGGTCATGACACGTTTTTAGTGGTGGCCCATGCAGGTCAAGAGTCGCATTAGTGCGATATCGTGGTAGTACGGCGACTTAGTTTTACTGTCGCGAGCCTGCGATAGGATTGAGAGATAGGCTTTAACGTAGAGGCGCTCAATCACAGTTAGGAAAAATTTCTGATTCAATTCATACCATCTATACATCTTGCTGATTGTCTTCCTTGAAATTAACTGTCCTCCCTTGATTTATCGCTTCTATCTAAGTATTAATTCTTTCTGTGTCTCCAGGATGGTTGAGACGAGATCACATCGCCCAGGACCGGGGGACGCTGCAGAGGGGTCTGCCACCTCTCACCTTCAGCAGCCAGTTTCCGGTACCGCAGCCCCAGTCATGCCAGTTGGGGTGGGTGTTTCAGCAACTTTCGGAGGAGCACCTCCACCATCTGGGAGGCAGAGCCCGGTGCATCCCGAGATCCTTCTACTATAGCAGCCTCCACCTGCGGGGATGGTAGATGCTACTCATCTATTCTCTTTCGTGGAGAGGATTCTGGCGTCTCATCAGCAGCAGCAGCAGCGACAGACTACTGATTTTCGTCAAGAGATTGACGAGGCACATCAGCTAGTCCATACTACTGTCGAGATGGTGACTGCTCAAGGGGAGCAGCAGCAGCCTCGCCGGAAGGAAAAGGATATACAGGACTTTCAGAAGATGCATCCTAGAGAGTTCCTAGGCACAGAGGGCATTCATTATGCAGACGACTGGATAGAGCATATCGAGGAGATATTCAGGCTGGCAGAGATACCAGATCGACTCTATATCGAGGCGACAGGCAGTCAGATGCAGGACTTTGCCCGTGCGTGGTACCAGACAGATCCCAGGGTGGGAGTTGAGGGCCAGACTTGGGCCCAGTTCAAGGAACTGTTCAGGGAGCAGTTCTTTCCTGATGTGGCCTTGGGAGGCATAGAGGCACAGTTTGAGGGTCTGGTTCAGGGAAACCAGATGGTAGCTGAGTATGCCGAGGAGTTCTGTCAATTTGCCCGGTTCATAGATGACTTGACTGAGAAGACGAAGGCAAGGAAGTTCCACCGAGGCTTGATTAGGGAGGTTCGGTCGCTGACTAAGAGCGATCGGAACGCTACCTTTACAGAGATATTTTCTGGGGCTATGGCAGCGGAGGACGACCTGGGATTGAAGCTGAAGAGGGGTCGTGACTTCCAGAGTGGTAGCAGCAGCGGAGGCCAGGCCAAGAGGCCTCACGTTCAGATTCAGCAGACCCGGGCACCAGTGATGGTTCAGCAGGTGCAGCATCAGTATCGGGGTCAGGACCCGAAGACGATCAGTTGTTCCTATTGCAGGAAGTTGGGACACACCAGGGAGCAGTGCAGGAAGAGGCTGAGGGTTTGCTATTCCTGTGGGTCTGAAGCCTACTAGAAGATAGATTGTCCCTTTGCACCTCCTTTTGAGGGAGCTAGGCCACCTGTAGCTCAGCACTAGAGGGGTGGAGCTTTTGCGATGGAGGTCGAGGAGACCGACGCTGCAGGTGATGGGTTAGCAGGTTTGTCCTTCTCATTCTTTCTCTCCACTTTCCTGTGTGATTCCATTAGTACCTGCCAGGATATTATTTGTGATTTGCTAGATAGTGTAGCTACCATGTTCGAGACAGTGAAATCACGACCAGGAGGACTGTGTTGCGTGTTATCTTTGACTTTGATTTGCTGGGGGTTTGACCTAGTAGGGATACGATCATCTTAATTTCGAGGACAAAATTTTTCTGAGGGGGTAGGATTGCAACACCCAATTTTCCAGATGAGGGTAATTTTAAAATTTTGTAATTATAATTATTATTTATTGATAATTATTTTACATTATGATTTTTGGTGATTTTTAATAATTTTTAAACTATTTAAAAATTGCCTTAAGTCATGACTTGTGATTTTGACGTGCTGCTAGTGAAACCCTAGAGACTGCATGACCTAGAGCCTAACCATGTCATTAGGATGATTTAATTATCATTTTTAGCCTAGGGGTAATTTGGTCATTTTAACTTATTTGAATTATTTGATAATTTATTGAATTGGTGAATTCTAGTTTGACTTGACTTATTGAGACCTAGTGGACTAGCCTAGAAGCTAACCCTAGATATGGTAACCCTAGTCTAGCTTGAGTTAACTCATTTTAGTCATTAGAGATTAGTTATAGAATGAGAGGATTAGTTTAAGTAGAATTATTTCATGGTTTGTGGTTTTAATGAAAGGACTTGTGATTAAGGACTTAATGACTTGTGACTTGGCCCATGGCCCATGATTTGACACCCTAACCCTAACCAAACCCTAAATGACCAGCCACATAGGGATCCCCACCCTATAAAAACACTTATTCATTAGGGCTTACCTCTTTTTTATTATTCCAACACATTGGAAAAGAGAGGTATTTTTCCCCCTTCCAAAAATCCCTATAAATCTATTTTAATTCCTTTTTAATTCTAGCCTTTTGCATTAGGTTCTAATTTCTGTATAGTTATCATTTATGGAGGTTAATTTCAGTTTGGGATCAAATTAGAGCTTTTGGCCATCAAGAGGAACCCCCCCCAATTTGGAGCTTTTTTATGCAATTTGCACCTATAGGTAAAAATCCCCAAATTGATTTAAATTTCTATTTTCTTTGCATTTAGGGCTAGATCTAGGAGTTCCCGAGCTGTCCCTAAAATTTGGGTGGATTTCGTGTCCATTTGGTGTCCGTATCGGACACATATCTGTCTATGTATTCATGTATTTTTTGAAATACCTCAAAGGAAATTTTTATGTTGTTTTTGAAAAATATTTGAATGGAAATATTGTTTTATATGTGTTGATTTATTTCGTGTCTTACTGAGCATGTTTCTGACACTTTTCGTGTCCAAAATTGGACACACACGCACGCACGAGGACACCGTGCACTGTCCTGCTGCTCGGGTGCCATTGCGGACACGACAAGGTGACTCAGGTCACGAAATTTGGTGGACACGTTCTCCTAGTGACTGACATCACACCCTTAAATTTTCATGGGTTCTCGTTTAGTGTGCACGGAGGAAATCGACTCCCACTGGCCGTACTGGCCGCGCGCGCGAGCTGTACATGCGTGCATTCGACCTACCGATACGCGGTTCGATACGACACCACGGTCTACGTGGACACGGGACAGGCACTTGGACACGTCCCCCTAGTCTGGGCGAACACGTGGGCACGAGCACGAGTCGTGTCATGCCCTGTGTCGTGTCCTAGAGTGACACACACGCGTGCACGACACTGTGTGTGTGTGCAGTATCTGTGTGTGTTCAAACATGATTGGATACGCTGTGTCCTATCGTAGGGACACCACGAGACTCGTGTGGCTCTATGAGACTTACACGACACTTCCTCGACACGTTTCTATGGTTTATTGTATGTGTTTTGTCTTAAATTCGAATTTCCCCATTTGTTCACTGATACCATTTCCTGTTTTTGAAACCTGAGTTTAATTCTTTTCTTTAAACTAAATATTGATGTTAAATTTGTCATATTGATTCACCCACATGTGTATCAACTACTGTTTGGTTTGGTTTTCAAGTTGGATTTGGTTTTGCATTAGTAAATGGGATTTCGAATGGGGTTTGGACTACTTATTGAATGATATATAAAAATGTATATTGAATTTCCTGAAATTTTTGTTAGATTAAGGCTGAGTTTTAACTCCATTTAAAATTGTTATTTTGGATGTTGACTGTCATGTTAATATTTATATACGTGTGGGTTAGTTGTTGTCAAGATGATTATCGATTTGGAGGTTGAAATGGGATCATGGATTTTGGAATTTGTTGGTTATAGCTACATTGATTTCCTTTTTCCTGAGAAAATGAGTATAGGTTTCAAGTTGTTTAGATGTGTTTTTGTGAGAAAATTTAGGAGCATAGCTGCAGCAGAACATTAGTTCTTAGGATGGCTCGAGTTGGCTTGGCCTGGCTTTGCATTTGCAGCATTGCCTTGGCTTGCATTGCAGCAGTTGCAGCAGGCAACATGCTTGCCTGCCTTAGCTTGCATTGCAGTAGCTAACTGTACAGGCAGTGGCATTAGCAGCAGCAGTAGGTAGCAGTTACATTGGCCATAGGCCAACGTTCAGGATGAGGGTGCAGGTCTTACGGCCTGTACAGGCAGGAGGCAGTTGATGTGTGTGTTTGTATAGGTGATGTGAGGTTTTCCTAATACCTGTCATGAATGACAGTCTCAATTGGGTTGGAATGAAATTATTAACTGTCATATTGAATTTATGCACTGTTTTTCCATTGTATCATACACTCCCATGTCCCCATACCCGCACACCATACTGTCACACCTTAAATCACTCTCACACACAATTGCCCATACACACACATGTATTTACACCATTATTTGATTGGTTCCTGTCATCCACACCCTTCACATCCATATTCTTGCATATTGATTTGGTTAGGCCCTACTCTCATTCATCTTGTTTCCTATATAACCTATATGACCTATGTGCATATATAGCTTGAATATATAACATTATGATAGGAAATGTTGTGCTATGTAGATTATACATATATATATATATATATAATGATATACCAATGTGTTATGTGGGTATTAGTTCATGTGGTGTATAGGTTGGGCTTGGCACATGGCATCTTGGTAAACCAAGGACTTGGAGTACATATAGTGTAATGAAGTATGGTTCATAGGGTATTCATGTAGATAGTATTGGTAAACCAAGTTTGATCAAATGGGTCATATTGACTAGAGTTGACCCAAAATTCTATAATTAACCCAGGTTTGACCCAATAGTTCAAGATTGACTGGAGTTGACCAAAAGTCAACATTTAGTCTGGATGTGACCAATTGACGTAGTTTGACTAGAGTATTGACTTGGGTTGACCTAGAGTTGACCAAGTTTGACTTAGACCTAGTTTGACCTAGACAGTTGACCAGGGTTGACTTAGAGTTGACTTTGATTTAGATTGGCCTAGAAATCATGTAGATGCATCATAAACTTCATCTGTCTTATTTTAAACACATTATAACCTGTATTGTTCTATTTAGGACATTGTGACTCCAGTACAGACATCTGACATTATACTACTCTTTTTAGAGTATCAGGCGAGTACATTCTCTGATAGTTCTCTCATTTATTTGCCAATTACTGTACTTCAGTTTTAGTTAGTTTTATGTGATTCTCTGATACCACACGTATGGATATTTTTGGATTCATGTATGCGATACACTCACCATATTGTATGGCCTCTATTACTGGAATCATTCTGGAATTATTACTAGTATCATGTTTGGCTGTACTCTTCTCGATTCTCGTGTCTTGTACTGGATTCACTTGTATTGTGGGGCGGAGAAATATTGAGTAAGGCATGTAGACATATCCCAAATCTAGAATCTCCCTACTGGAATCTACTGGAAGCATAGCCGTCTCTCGCCTGATCAGTGAGAGCTGTGCCTGATACCTACAGCCGTTTACATGTCGATCTCAGTATTTTAAAACACACTATTAGATTATAGCTGGTCTCACCTGGATTCTTGATCACTGACTAGAATCATCTTGTACTGGATTCATCTTGTATGAGATTCATCCCGTACTAGATTTACATAGGATTACACTTGTTATATTTACTGTCTGGACTCATATCATGTTACTAAAGTTCAGCTAGTTTCCATTTACAGTCTTCATTGCCATAATTCTTTTCTTGTTTTACTTACCTTACTTTCCTTGTATCTTAACTGTTTCTCTATACCATCACCTGTATACAAACTACCATGTTCATCAATAAAACTGTCTATAACTGATTTAGAGTTCTCTGTCATTTACTTGGGTTTTCTTGATGAGTTGTACTCATTCATGTCCTTAATGGACCTGTTGAAAATTTTACAGATGATTGCCCTGAGGACACATGCCCTACATATTATGGACCAGAAGACGGCTTAGCTACCTATGGCCCCGATACTCGGGAGTGATCGAGAGATTAGCTAGTTTGTCTTGTTTTAGCTTTCATGTTTTAGAACTGGAGTTGTATATAAGTTGAGATATATAGTTTAGATTGTCTGAGATTACATTATTTAGTTATTGGTGTTATTTCTATTATTTAGTCTTAGCTAAGATCTTATGTGCTATCATATCGTGCTTAGACTGTGATTGAGATTACATTATATCTATACTTGTCCTCCGTTCGGAGTTGATATTTTTACAAGTACATTTATAATTACGTGATTGTTGGTTAGATAGTGACCTAGAACAGCGTTCTACTGCCGACACTGCGGCGTAGGCTGGGTGTTGTCGTGACACTATTAGCCAAGTTGAAATTTTTGGCAAAAGTTTTGGCTGAAGTATAAAAAGTCGCGTATGTATATAACATACGCGGATGTATTTCAGGGAAAGCATTGGGCATTGAGAATATGTCCTGGGTGCCTCTTGCATTGTAGTATCTCCAATCTCTGGCACCATCTATTAGATAACCCTTGGCCTACAAACAGGTGCTGACGTTACCCACATGCATCTGGTCGTAGCCGAATTGCCGAGAAAATTGTCTTGGTAGGTATGGTTCCAGAAAACAATCACCCTCAAACCGGTACACTAGATGAGATAGCCGAATCGTCTTCAACCGTGCAAAATTATCTGGAGACAAACGGAGAGACATCGGTTCTAAAATCATGAGCTGGGCTGGAAAACTCTCATATCATAGAGGAGGAGGGACGTATTGAAATCTCCATCCAGAACCTCGGTTCAGAGCTCTTCTACACTCTGAAAGTGCGTTTATATTCCATCGGGCAGTGGAAAAATGCCTGATGAAGTCTCCTCCGACCGCACCCAGATTAGGGTTCATCAAGCTGGGATAGTGCAACAACAACCACCCAAATAAATAGGTGTAGGTAATTTTGGTACAGGGGAAGTCGTCTCGAGCGTTGTTGTCATGCATTATGGTGTCAATAAAAGAACGCAGGCCTGCATTCAAGTGGCAAGTCATCGCCGAAAGGAGATCCTTCTTGTAGCCGAATACTAGACGCCCGACAGCGAATAGCACGCCTCGATGGAATCTGTCAACGGCACTGGCTCCAGGTACCACGAACTGTCATAGCCATAAAGAGAAAAAACCTGCCAACTGGGCTTCTCGAGATATAGGCCTGTAACCCTGCCTAAGGTAACTTTCGATAGGAGCACCAACAGTGAATGGGTGCCAATCTACATTCAATATGTTATTAAAATGCTTTGATTTCTCTATCAACTTTTCTATATCGCTGCGGCTGAGTGGTTTAAAGAAGCAAGGGTCACAAGCTTGACTCTCGACAATCTCATCTTCTTGGACATGGCCCAAAAATAAGTACGACCGCCATTTGGTTGTGTAGCAGGTCCCTTTGGAAGTACTCTGATAATAAAGGGAACAAACCAGGTAGTGGCATAAAAGCTCCTCAAACATAGCCACCATCTGAGGGTTCTCTCTTGACAAGATATCCAGCTCCTCACTTTTTGGTACGTACTCTTCATATGGGTTTTCACCCATTGGCAAGTGTGAAAGGTATTTCATCTCATGAAGCGCAAAGCCAATCTCTCCGTGAGGAGTCATGAAAGTGCCGGTCCTATCATTGTACCATTCTATCAGAGCCAAAAATATGTGGGCATTAGGACGAATGCCGTGAGCAATAGTCCAAATCAGATCATAAAGCTCTATTTCGAGGACCTTGTCTTTGAATTGATCCAAAGTCCAAATTACGACGCTGTTCCAGCGCTTTATGTCGGGATTCACCAAGCCTGTTAACCGCACAGTTTGATCCGGATATCTTCCCTCATCCTTAGCGAATATGTTCACGAAAATGGGCACTCTGACGGGAATTAGCATTGACGAATCTTCAAGAGGCACACAGCTCGGTTTCAGACCTCTCAGGTGAGAGTTGTATCTCTCTGAAGTGCTGTAGAATGTATCCTTGTTCTGGGGACCCAATTTGTAACATATTTTTCCAACCCTGGCCTGTTGAATTGGGTTCAGATCCTACGCCATCCTTCGGGGGGAACTGGAGTGTGTATATCGAGACAGGGACCTGTATCTCGACATCTCAGTGAGATACATAACTCTATCCCTGCATTGGTAAATTCTATCCTCTTTTTTCACTTTGGGTTGGGCCGTCTTCTTGATTGCATCTCCAAACAAGAAAGCTGGTTTCTTGTGTATGACATGGTCAAAACTTTCTAGGGGTTCACCGTTCATCAGGCATAATAAGGTGCTACTTTCTTGGGCTGCAAGCATGGCTCTTCTGGACTCAGGAAGATCGTACTGAGGGTACGATACGTGAGATAAGTCCTCTCGGTACTCTGATACTCTGAAAGTCGAAGCTAATCTCTCAGCATCTGGTTCCTCCCTGATATCAACTACGAAAAGAAAGGGGGGCAAAGTTCAATTACAAGTCTATGCAACAACCTCTATGTTTAAAGCAAAGTGCACAAGCTCTAGGTTGTGCGAGTTTTTGTGCATGATTAAATTACGCGAATTCACGAGTTGCGCTAGATGTAAGTTCAAGGTGCACAAGTCCGACATGCGTAATTGCGCAAGTTCATAAGGCACAAGTTCAAGGTGCACAAGTCCGACATGCGCGATCGCACAATTTCAGAAGGCACAAGTTCAAGGTGCACAAGTCTGACATGCGCGATCGCGCAAGTTTAGAAGGCGCAAGTTCGAAACTTGTGCAACACAGTTTGGAAAGACAAATAGTGTGTGTTATGATGCAGCCGACACTCTAAAAAGAGGAGGCACAAGTGATGAAGTGCGCGTCTGCACTCTAAAATGAGGAGGCACACGTTATAGAGTGCGCAGATCGACCAGAGCTCTAAGAAGAAATGGTCGAATCTGACTGGCGCCTAAGGAACAGTCCACTCGTTTTCTGAGGATCACCTTCGAGCTGCGGGTTTGCTCTCTCAGCTCTCGACGACGGTGGTGCATATCGCGCCCTCATCGGTGATGCACGCGATGAAGGCCCGACGACGCCCTTATCCTTGTCAGCAACAGACTTTCTTAGTGCCATGGTCGGGGAAGCTTTTGGAGTTGGGAAGAAGGAGATGAAGGGTTTGGGGAAATCAAAACATTTTTGGTAAAAAAACAATTCTCTCTCAAAAACGGCTATTTATAGCCTAAGAAACATTTTTGTAACTGTTACGCAACTTGCGCTCGAAAGTCGGAGTCGACTATGTTGTTGGCAGGCGCAACTCGTATCAATATCCTCTAAATTCAAAGTATTTCAAAGTTTAAAAATTTTCAAACTTTAAAAACTTTGAAGGGGGTCTTGTATGAGCTCAAAAATAAATGGACACCACTTGCGCAACTTGCGCGAGTCCCATGTGGCAAGCTTCCTCGAAAAACTATAACGTAAGTCATGATTACTGACAGCTCGACAGTCGGAGAATATCTCTTCGAATCCCGAGAAGCACGACGCTTGAGAAGAATATATCAATTTTTAATAAATGCAGATAGCTGTCTTACGCCAGTCATCAAGTGGCGTGAGGTAGTTAATGAATACTGAAGAGTAAGGGGCGCTAGTCATCAGGTTGCGCCCGGCACAACCTATTAAACTGGCACCACTTAACCAATTTCCATCCAGAAGCTAAATGACATGGTGTGCATGCCACTAATCTTGAAGAACGTGTCCACTATGCTGCCTATGACCATGCGCATCTCACTCACAGAATGCCACACGTCCCTAGCAATTCAAGTAACCGTTCGCGCAACTGGATAGGTGGCACGCAACATACAGTACGTGCAACTCAGAAACAATTATTTCAGAACTCTATAAATAGAGTTTCAATCCGTTCTAAAAGATCACTAATGATCATAATCTACTGACAAAGTGCTGCTGCATTATCCAGAGGCTTGTGTCTTCAATATCACATCGTCCAAGGGATAAAGTGATCGTCTTCTGATCAAATTTCTATAATTGTACTTCCCTAGAATTGAAGTGTATTCATTGTACTTTTCTTCTTCTTACTTTGTAAATCAAACTTTTCTTTTTGCAAACACAATGACCCGAGAAAGCAAAGAAAGAATAGTCGAGAGCAAATACGAAGTACAAGGATGGTAGAGAAATTTCTAAAAAATTGTCAAAGCAGTTGTGGATTGAGAATCCTAAGGGTTTAATCCTATTCGCAGGCCCGCTCTATACGGTAACATAACCGAAATAGCTAACTGACCTGCATGGGCCACCCAAAAAATATGTAACGCTCTAGTTCTAAAATACGTAGGTCTAGAATATCGTATACATGCCAGGTACGTATCAAGAGGACTCCAGTCCAGCTCTAGTATGTATAAATTGTCTTATTGCTCTAAATCAACTATATCTCAATCCACTAAATATTGGTAACAATAATGAATCAAGTGCACTAAGGTTGATCAGGCCATAATACACTAATTCTAGAATAGATAAATATATTAGAGTGGATCCCCAATAATACATGTATCTTGAACGAGCTAGAAGAAAGATGAAGCTTGTAAAAGACTAGGCTATAACAACAGTATGAGTCAAATATTGGATGAACTATAAATAAGGAAGTGAATGATAATAACATCAACTAAATATACCTGAAGTCTTGGTGAAGGAACTATTATCTTTTAATGTATTATACCTTGATAACTTCATCTAATACCTAGAGAGATCACCATGTCCTCCGGGGACTAGCAAGACACATAATATACAAGCCTACTTTGACAGTAATAACATGCAAGGAAAGACAAAAAATAATACAAAAAGTAAAGACGAAAAGAAGTACAGTACAAGAACAAAAACACAAAGAAAATGGTATGTCATCGAGAATCGTGCTAATAAACATGACTACAAGTAAATCGAGGTAAAACTGTAACTCGGTGGAAGCTCACGGCCCTATAGATCGCAACTCGATGCGGGCTCACAACCTATAGTAAGTCTCTTTCGCAGCTCGGTGGAGGCTCATAATAGAAAGTGGTCAAGTATAGTCATCGTCTATAACAAGATCCTCACCTAGAACTACGGGTCAAATAAGTCAAGTCAAGTCAACAAGTCAAGTCAACAAGTCAAGTCCTAGTCAAGTCCAGGTCAATCATGTCATAGAACGCGTATACATGCCAGATACGTATCGAGTGGACTCCAGCCCAGCTCGAACACGTATAAGCTATCTAAAATAAGCTACAATGATATAACAACTATCTATATCTCAATCCACTGAAGATAAACTCTTGAATAAACCAAATATACTAATGCTGGTCAGGTATTAACATACCGATTCCTACAAGTAACAGGAAAAAACAATATGCAATAAAATGGACCAGACTCTATTACAATTATCTTGAACAAGCTTCTGAAGAAGAAATAATCTTGCAAAACTAGACTATACAGCAGCATGGTCAAAGTAAAATAAAATATAAATTTGGACGAATATGAAAAGGTATTAACTAAATATATACCAGTAATCCTGAAAAAATAGTCATCACTCCTCCATCAAATCTACAAATGAGCTCAACAAACCTGGAGGGATCACTAGGTCCTCAGAGGGACGTAGCAAAATACAAAAAAATATACCGAATATAACATTATAAAATATGTAAGAAAAAGAAGAAAATAGTCGTGAAAGAATCAACTAGACGCAAGGAGACTAAGACATAAGGAATCTAGACATAAGGAACCTAAGACACTAACATATCATACTAGTCGTAGCTAACAGGTCAAACCTATAGACTGTAGTCAAGATAAGTACTCCCAATCTATAATATCTCAATCGTAGTCAAGGCAAGCACTCACAATCGAGATTGTAGCCATTCCTTGTATCAAGGATAAATAATCCTATAGATCGTAGTCAAGGTAAGCACTCACAATATATAAAATGTCCTAAGTCAAGTCCTACGCAAGTCAAGTCAAGTCATATCATGTCAGGGGAAACAGTAGTGTAGGACTAGACAACTCTATCACGAGATACCTACGAACACAGAAGCAATATAACAGATAATGAATATATAACATGAATCAAGAATGTACATGTAAATAAGAAGTAGGATAAAGTAACATGAATATAACAGTATAGGGAAAAAGAAAAAAACATGAAGTAGAGATCATGCATATAAAGTATACTATACAAGTTGGCAAGGTATACTTGCCTGGTGGTAGCAAAATGTCCTACAAACAACTCGTCAAATCAAAGAGTCACGAAACTGGAACTCCCACAAACGCCTTCGGATGCTGAAACAGACATCACCAACGTTCTTGTCATAATAAAAATGTCTACGTTTGACTACCCATAAGTCTAATTCTGGACACAGGAGCAAAATAGTAATTTCGGGTCAAAATAATGTCCATTATTGGATCCACTTTGCACCAAAAAATGTGTCATAACCTATGGTCTCTAAAGTCGACAAATTATCTACCTATAAGTCCAGTTTTTCGATACGAAGTCAGTGGTATGTCCAGATTTGGATTCCGATGAGCCTGCATAAAATTGTTTATTGAGTCGGATCACGGCCCGCCAAAATAGTGTACCGATCGACCTTCTCAGAATCGGACCAAACTTGGCTCAAAGGACTAAAAAACAATACGAGTCTAGTGGCACAAGTTTCTTCGTGAGGTGACGAACGTGCACAAAGTAATTAAGGTTTTTGCAAAGGGGCCGTTATAGTATACCTTGACCGTTACGCATCGAATTCGTCGCACACACGCAACTAATTTGAGTTCCATCAAAGTTAACACGTCTGCAACATCCGTACGCACCTTTCGATGCTCTCAGTTTACAACAAATTCGTCTGGTTTGTTGGAACGGATCCTGTATCTGTGTATTTCAGGTTTTAGAAAACTATTTTTCTTTAGTTTTTAAACTGATTTTTAACCAAACTTGATAATAAAAATAGTTTATAACTAATATAAAATAATAATTTAATTTCTATAAAATACTTATAAATATTTTTATATTACTAATAATATTATTTTAATGGTGGAAACTCAAGCATAATAGGCCCATGTCGATACTACAACATTAATATCACAACTGGCCTACTAGTTTAGTCCTGAAACAACAAATAATTAAAAATATTAAATTCTGGAAAAAAATATATAAATTTGTTAAAATAAGGGTTTCAATATTAAATCTTACACAATAAATAGTTTAGTAGAGTTTTATGAAGTATTGGAACTTTTGGACACAAAGAACATAGGATTTTCGGAGTTACGGTGTTACGACAAATGTCGATAATTTTTTAAAAAATAGCAAACGAACTCAAAAACTAACAAATAGATATGCATCAAGAAGATCTCGATGTCTATTTTTTGAATAAAAATATTAGAAGGATCAAATCTGACCTTAGGTAGGCGAACAACTACTCGTAACAGATCTCATTGGTTCTGGACACCTTGTCATAGAATTGGCGCCACGGATAAACCGCTTGGATCTGTGTGATCTAGCATTCATTGATTGGAGTAGACACATAAAGGTAACTTTTACTTTTGGTTTGAGAAGAATTGGACAAGAAAATGTAGATGAAACCTAGTCTACAATTCGACTAACCTGCTGTGATGAATTAAACACAAGTTCGGTCGACTTCGGGTGCCTTTCGTGCCTCGTATCGACCAAATTAGGGGCTAAGGCTCCTTGGAAAGGTATCGAAGTGTTAGAGGGTGTACTAGGGTTGAGATGAAGGTGGTAGGAGGGTTGGAAGTGGTCGGAGTGATAAGTTTCTGTTGGGTAAAAAGAGAAGTACGAAAATAGAAAATAAATAGGAGGGGCTCGATTTCTAGAGCATAAATATATAAAGATATTCGATCATCATCATAGTGTGAAGGGGTCTACATGAAGAAGGGGAAGTGGGGATTGATTTGGATTTGGTTTGAGGGGATTTGGTTGAGATTTGATGATTTAAATCAAAGGTATATCTCAAAGAGGTTTGATTGGGTATAAATTAGGAAAGTAGTTATAGAGTTGATTTAAAAATAGATTTAAATCAATATGGATGCCATTAATTCATAAAAATTAATCTCAAATAGGTATAAGAGGTTAGGACACCCTAGAATAGGCTAGCTCTACAAATCCTACTTGGACTAGTTTTGGGTTGGTGGAATTTTTGTGATCGATTTGAGTCTAATATGTCTATAGTTTCGACTTGTGTGCCACTTAAGATTAAAAAGCATATGGGAACCCAATTGAGTGGCACACCATTGACATGTACGTATTAGGCTCGAAATGGGTTAAAACCATATATTGGGTCAAATAATTTAGATCAGAGTTGGGCCTTAATTGTTATTTGGAAAGCTAGTTAAATTTTACAATAGAGACTAAAATGACTATTTTACCCCTAAAGTTGTACATGAAAAATATAGCACAAGGAAACATGTTTGGATGGGACATGATATATCAAATTGAAGGTGGACTTGTCTACTTCAAAACTCATGATGGACGTATCTAAAGATTGGCGTTTCTTGTGCTCCAAAAATCGAAGGTACAAAAAAGTGCATCTATAGTCATAATTAAAAAAAAATCAAATTTAATAAATAGAAATCATATAAAATAAATAAAAAATATTTTTTTTAAAAAGGGTCCTTACAATCTACCCACCTTAAAAGAATTTTATCATCGAAATTCAATTTATTAAACAACCCAATAATGATAAGGGAGAAGGCGCTCTTCAACTGTCGAATAAATGATTCGTCTTGTCTTCAAATATTTAAGTGACGTAATCTAAAATATTGTCACTCTAGCATAAAAGAAATAACTGGCAAGCTAATACTTATCAACTTTCACTAATTGTTCTTCTACCATCCATGGCTACTAACTCCTTCATAAATTTTGAAAAGTTGCCAACTTATTTACCTACTAGGGACCCTCGTAGGTTATTGTGATTATGTAGGTAGGGTTTATGAAACTTATAAATTATGCATCTAATCTAAACGTCTAACTATATCCTCCTAACCTTATTATTATCAGAATTTTATCTCTTTTTACCTGTCCAAGCTAAGCGATACCTACCATTATGTCTAATCCTAACTATACAACTGATATGGCATAATAGTAAATGGATTGGGTTAGGCTATGTTTAGGTTCTTCTTGTAGAGGGTTAATCTTTACACTAAAATTATCATTCTATTTTTGATCAAAGACTACTATAAGAGACTAACCTAGTACGATCATATATTTATTTCTATACTGAGGACATCTACCCACCTTTGGTCACACTACTCCATCAAACACATGCTACCTAAAATTTTATAACCCTTGCACACTAGTTACAAAAATTATTACCACTAGATACCTATGGCATATGGCATCTCTAATCCCCTCTTATCTATCAAGTAACTAAAATTCAATAAGCAAACTAATTTATACTATAGCTTAAGAATTTTTGATAAATTCTATAAAGCACGATCATTCGTCACTCCGAAATAGGAAGGGACGAGAAGCAATGACATGAGAAAACAAAGGAAGAATAGTCGAGAGCAAATACAAAGTTCAAGGACAATAGATAAATTTCTAAAAGAATTTTTAAGGCAGTTGTGGATTGATATCCTAAGGGTTTAATCATATTCACAGGCCCGCTCGGTACGGTAACGTAACTGAAACAGCTAATTCGACCTGCATGGGCTACCAAAAAAATATGTAACGCTCCACTCCCAAAATACATAGGACTAGAAGACGTATACATGCCAGCTATATATCGAGTGAACTCTAGCCCAGCTCGAATACGTATAAGCTGTCTAAAATAAACTACAATGTTATAACAACTATCTATATTGCATTCTACTAAAGATAATCTCTTGTATAAACCAAATATACTAATGCTGGTCAGTCATTAACATACCGGTTCCTACAAGTAATAGGAAAAGACAATATACAATAAAGTGGACTAGACTTTATTATAATTATCTTGAACAAGCTTTGAAGAAAAAATAAGCTTACAAAACTAGACTATACAACAACATGGTCAAAGTAAATAAAATATAAAATTGGACGAATATGAAAATGTATTAACTAAATATATACCCGGAATCCTGGAGAAACAATCATCACTCCTCCATCAAATCTACAAACGAGCTTAGCAAACCTGGAGAGATCACCAGGTCCTCAGAGGGGCGTAGCAAGATATAAAAAATTATGCCAAATGCAACAGTATAAAATATGCAAGGAAAATAAAAAAATAGTCGTAAAAGAATCAACTAGATGCAAGGAGACTAAGACATAAAGAATCTAGACATAAGGAACCTAAGTCACTGACATGCCATACTAGTCGTGGGTAATAGATCAAATCTAGTCAAGACAAGCACTCCCAATCTATAGTATCTCAATCGTAGTCAAGGCAAGCACTCACAATTGAGATTGTAGCCATTCCTAGTATCAAGGATAAATAATCCTATAGATCGTAGTCTGTTTGCCATGAACAAAAAGTTATACAAACATTTTATATTTGAAACAAGAGAAGTACAAGAGATTCCTAAACAAGAAATGTAAGTACAGTTTTGATTCTGGGAAAGTACTAAAGGAACGAATAGTAAAGCGTAATACTTTAGGGGGTGTGAATAGAGTAGGCAGCGAAATTTAGTTAATTAAAAATGTTAGCAACAAGATCATAATAATATATCACAAGTATGTAAAATGTAAAGGTAGTGATCAGAAAGCAAATGCAAAGACGGCGATGTATACTGGTTTCCCTCCTGTGAGGACTATTCCAGACGGAAGAACTCTAGCTTCCCGTTGAATTCACTATTGGAATATACCGCAAGTTTTCATACGAAGTCCTTGCAACTTCTACAACGCAAGCTTTAGTACGAAATACTCGACCAACTTCAATTGTGAAGTGTCTTTCTTCAATCAAGCCTCTGAGTACAATCTCTCTGAAACTTCTAGACCGTACCGTACTTGCAAATCGACTAGTGGATTGTAACTGGCTTGGGATTTGAAAATAAAAGCTTTTAGAACACTTTGGAAGACGTTTAAGCTTAAAGAGAAGAGATAAGAAAGTAAATGAGTGAGTTGAAATGATTGAAATCCTTCTCTATTTATAGGTTTTCGAAGTCAGAATTCGTGCAAAATTTGGGCAGAACTCTTTGAGAGAATCTCGGCAAATAGCCGTTGCATCCGTAACTGCAGGAGGACCAAGTTCAAAAACCAAATGGCACTAAACGAATTCTTACCGAACTCTGGTCGAATTTTGGCCGAATTCCCCTGGGGCTAATTTTGATTTTTAGGATGTTTTATAAAACAGATTTTGGTTTTGGCTTATTTGAAAAGGTTAAGCAGTTAGGAGCTTTTATAAAATAGGCTATTTTCAAAACATAGAATATTTTTAAAAACGTTTTGGGATAGCCTATTTGCCAGTACGAACTCAGTGTACAAAGTATTCCTAGACTCAATAAATATGAAAATTATATTGAATATGAAATACAGACTCATACGAAAAAAACGGTTTCAGTCTTGATCAGATAGGTAGCAGTTCTTTAGCAGTTGTCCAATTAGTCCAAGTTACCCTTATAATGAGACATGGTTAGATCAATTATTAAAATCAGGTTCGACCATGACCAATGGGCCAACAATCTCTCCCATTTTAATAATTGACAAACCTTGACTGATATAACATCTTGATCGTTTGATTTGAAAAGAATCAAAATAGTACTTGTTCAACAATGGTATTATATTGTTTCCTCAGAAAAACAATTCTGTATTATCCTGTTCCTGCAAAAGATGTTAGATCCATTTTCTTCCCCATTGTCACTTCATAAAATAATTGCAAAGAGAGAAGTTCCCCCGCAATTTATGCATAAGAAACAAACATTGAAGAAATACAAAGAAAATATAGAAGGATAAACATGTATTTCACAGGCAGTTTATATATTGAAGCATAAGCTAAAAGAGATAATGCTATACATAAATAACATGAAATAAGGATAGAGAATAGTACTAAGATAAAATAAAAATATGCTAAGAAAAGCATAAAAGATGTTCAAGATACATCATCCCAACAATACAGTCTCAGTGCAAAATAAAAAATAAAGGTAAATGCTATCTTAGAATGTCGGAGCATTTCCAAGTAAACATAGACAAATAAAGAGTCTAACTAGAAAATATCTAGACAAAATATATCACGTCTAGATCATAAATCCTCAAAGTCATCATCATCAGCAGCGTCAGCAGTGCCACCATGTCTAGATGGACCACCTCCAGAAGTGCTAGCTCCAGAAGGGTGTGGAGTAGCACCAGAACCACGGTACCAATCATATGCATTACCGGGCTGAAAAAGATGACGTACCGCCTCATCCTTATAGCGGTAACCCAATACAGCTGGATCTCGGGGAAGAGAACTGGCAGAATGACCAATTTGAGCAAATCGGAGGTCGACAAATGAATTAGCGTGAGCCTGAAACCGACTGGTATCACGAAACTCGTGTTCCCTAGATGTGTCAGTAATAAACGTTCGCAAATCCGAGAGATGTTGATGGACACCCTCATAAAACATAGGGTAATCCTGAGGAGGTGGAGCAGTAGGAGGAGCAGGAGGGACGACTGTACTGCGACGAGACAGCTGAAGATACTTGGGCTCAGAGTCAAGAGCGCAAGTGGATAAGTCAATATCAAAATTCTGGAAGATGATTTGAATAATCATCGCATAAGCTAGGTTTCTATGCCTTTCGCGACAACGTCCCATCATCTGAATAATAGTCTTCGGGACCGAAAAATGAATACCCTTAAAAATATAATAAAGGACAGACAGTTCAAGGGTGGTAACATTATCTTTCGGAGTAGATTTGGGTAAGAGAGTGGAATAGATGATGCCATGCAATTCATAGTTACATAAGTTCAAGTTAGCAGCCTTGAACTTACCAGAACAAACACGGGCAGGAGAACAGAGTTCGTTCTTTAAACTACTTAAAGTTGTGCCTGTAAGAAAATTAAATTCAGTGATATCATCAAGCGGGGCACTTTTGTTAGGGATACCAAGGATTTTCGCTAAAAGGACATCATTGAAATCGATAGAAATTCCACTGACATAACTCCTTAGAGCAAAAGTGTTCAAAGTAAAATTGTAATAAAACAGTCTAATAGCATTGGTTGCAATGGGATATTGGTGAGCGATAAGTTGGTGCAACCCTAATGCCTCAAAGAATGGATGATGTTCAGGAAATACAGTCCATTTGATCGGGGCGCCGATGCATATTTTGCGAACTGAGAAATCTGCGTACCATAATAAGGATTGATCATGAGTGTCAAAGAAACACTCATTATATGCTCCATCGGCCGATTGGACCGGAGAAAAGAGTGAATCCACCTAAGGATTAGAAGACGAAGCCACTTCACTGGCTGCGGTCTTCTTTCGCTTGTAGGGATTGAAGTTTATAGGCATTGTGTCTAAAAAGGAGATGAAATCTACGAACTTAAAAGAAAGGGAAGGAGGAGTTTATACCTTCCAAGATTGGAGTATGTTGTAGAGGACGAGAATCTCCGCACGAATCCAAAGTTTGGATTGATTTCTCCAAGGGGATTGGAAGAAAAGGCTTGAAGAATAGCTAGGGTTTGTGGGGCTCGGGCTGCTGCTGCTGTGAATATGAGGCTTTTGGAGAAGATAAAAGGAAGGGGGCCACTCGGTTCTGACTTTAAACACATATCACCAACAGAACTTGGGCCAAACTCGGGCCAAATTCGGTCAGAGTTCGCCTGGGGTTCTGTTGAGATGTTTTTCAAACAGAAATAAATGCAGGCCACTTTCTTTTCATCAACTCTTTTCAATTATTTAATTCCAAGTTTAGTTATTTTAAATTTTAATTAATATAATTTTGTTACACAGCGACTGTTTTAGATTAGCTGTAGGGGTACTGTCCCAGCTAACGGAGGTTCACCGGGGAACACTTAATACCGTTTCGCTTTAGCCGTAGCCGTGGTGATAGACAGACCCTTTGTAGGCTTGTCTCGAAAACAGTTTTTAAGTATTAAAAAATAATCAATAAAATAAAATTAATTAATATTATTGATATCTAAAATCCCTAATTCTCGACGTAAATAATTGAAATAATCTTCCGATAATAGTTTTGTAAAGTTATCAGCCAGTTAGTTCTCTGTGTCTACATACACAAGGTTTATATCTCTATTTTGTTGATGATCTCTAAGAAAATGATGTTGAATCTTAATATGCTTAGTGCGAGAGTGACATACAGGATACTTAGTCAAACTAATAGTGCTAGTATTATCACAGAAAATGGGTATGTGTGTGTAAAGTAAACCAAAGTCTTCTAAAGTTTGCTTCATCCATAAAATTTGTGCACAACAACGTCCTGCAGCGATACACTCAGCCTTAGTAGTTGATAATGCAACAGAATTTTATTTCTTGCTAAACCAAGAGACTAGAGCCTTACCTAGGAAATAACACGTATCGATGGTATTTTTTCTATCCACTTTGCATCCAGCAAAATCAGCATCCGAGTAACCGGTTAGGTCAAAGGACGTAGTTTTGGGATACCACAAGCCGACAGAAGAAGTGCCTTTAAGGTATCGGAAGATACGCTTAATCGCGCACAAGTGTGAATCCTTATGGTTAGCTTGAAAACATGCACACGAGCAAACGCTAATTATTATATCTGGACGACTAGCAGTTAAATAAAGTAAACTACCAATCATACCTAGATACTTACGTATGTCGATCGGTTTGTCTTGTTCATCAATATCAAGCTTGGTTAAAGTCGCCATCGGAGTGCCAAGTGGTTTGACTGTTTCCAGGTCAAACTTCTTCAATAAATCTTTTGTGTATTTAACTTGATTAATGAACATCCCATTATTGGTTTGTTTAATTTATAGTCTGAGGAAGAATTTTAGTTCTTCCATCATGCTCATCTCAAACTCATTCTGCATACACTTTGAAAATTCTTGACAGAGAGATTCATCAGTAGATCCAAAAATAATATTATCTACATAAATTTGAACTAAAAGAAGATTTCTATTAAAAGATTTTATAAACAGTATAGTATCAACCTTGCCTTTTATAAAGCCGTTGTCAATTAGAAAAGAGCTTAGACGATCATACCAAGCACGAGGGGCTTGTTTCAAACCATATAATGCTTTCTTCAACCTGAAAACATAATTAGGGTTTTTGAAATCAGTAAAACCTGGAGGTTGAGCTACATAAACTTTTTCTTTTATAAAACTGTTCAAAAATGCACTCTTAACATCTATTTGAAATAATTTGAAATTATGAAAACATGCAAATGCACATAACATGCGAGTGGATTCTAATCTTGTAACTGCGGCATAGGTCTCATCGTAGTCAATACCTTCCTCTTGGTTGTATCCTTGAGCTACGAGTCAGGCCTTGTTACAAGTAAATAAACCATTCTCATTTAGTTTATTTTGGAATATCCAGCGGGTGCTAATGGCCGGATGATCAATAGGATTGGGAATAAGTTCCCAAACTTGATTCCGTTCAAATTGGTTTAATTCCTCTTGCATTGCATCTAACCAAAAAGTATCACTACATGCTTCTTCAATAGTTTTGGGCTCAAGCTATGAAATAAATGCAACACAGGAAACTATATCTTTGCTAGAGGAATGAGTACTTACACCCCTGGTAATCTCACCTATTACCAAGTCCTTGGGATGTCTGTCAAAAACTATTCTTTTTGGCAAACTCTCAAGGTAGCTGGTTCCGGCTTCTGGTTTTGTACGTGATTTGCTTGAAGGATCAGCTGGTGTTGTGCTTGAAGGTTATATCGGTGCTGTATTTGTTGTACTGAGGTCTTCATCATCATCATCAATTGAATGTTGATTCAGTTCATCAAATGTGACATTTATCGATTTTTTGATGATCATGGTTTTTTTGTTGAGGACTCAGTATCCTTTGCTCTTTGCCGCATAACCTAAAAAGATACCTTCATCGGCCTTTTCATCAAACTTTCCCAGATTATCTTTAGTATTGAGAATAAAACATTTACAACCAAATATTTTAAAATATGAAACAGTGGGAGTTCTATCAAACCATAGTTCATAGGGAGTCTTCTTCGATATATGTTGAATTAGAACCCTATTGAGAACATATCAAGCTGTATTGACAGCTTCAGCCCAAAAGTATTAGGTAGACTAAACTGGTTTAACATTACTCTAGCCATTTCAGATAGAGTCATGTTCTTATGTTCCACAACTCCATTCTCAAATATATAGATAACCGTGTGTGTAACAAAATTGTAAGAGAACTCATGCAGATAACCGTGTGTGTAACAAAATTGCTTAAACTCTGCGTTCTCAAATTTGCCGCCGTGATCGCTTCAAATACAAGTGATCAAGAAACCTTTCTCATTTTGAACTTTCTTACAAAAGAGACAAATTCTGACAATGCATCGTTCTTGTGTGCAAGAAAATATATCCACGTGTATCTAGAGAAATCATCTACTATTACAAAAGTATATAATTTACCACCTAGGCCAGCAATTCTACTAGGTCCAAATAAATCCATATGCAGTAATTGTAGAGGTCTAATGGTACTTACAGTATTTTTGGACTTAAATACGGATCGGGTAGCTTTGTTCTTTTCACATTTACTACATACCGTATCCTTCTTGAAAGTAATGTTCGGTAAACCTTGTACCAACTTCTTTGTGGATAGTCTTGAAATAGTGTCCATGTTTGCATGACCGAGTCTTATATGCCATAGTTGACTCTCATCACTTTTGGCAATTAAGCATCTACCTGCTTTGTTAGCATCTTCTAACAAATAAAAAACATATATATTATCTTTCCTGATACCTTCAAAGATAGTACTACCAGTTGAGCTATCAACTATAGTACATTTGTCTTTGACAAAGTTAATACCATAACCATGGTCAGCTAAATGGCTTATGCTGAGTAGGTTATATTTAACTCGAAAACTAGACAGACATCTTTAATCACATGATAGGGAGCCTTACCAATATTGCCGATACCTATTATGTACCCTTTAAGATTATTATCGAAGGAAACTGTAACTACCACTTTTCTAAAATGAGTGTAATTTTAAACTTTTATAAAATTGATCATGTTAGTTACTAAAAAATGGATTTGAACCATGTTAATGATAAATTATAAATTTTGATTATTTTAATATTATTTAATTTGATGTATTATGATTTTGTCATTTGCTAGTGAAACCTTAGAACTACTTAGCCTAGAGACTAACCATGACCATGGAGACCTAGCTAATGTAATCAGATTAGTTCACTACCACTTTCTAGAATAAAGGTATTTTGGTAATTTGTGAATATTTGATTATTTATGAATTTTATTTAATTAATAATGTGCTAAGTGTTATATTAGGTCTAACCCTATAATTACCCAATCTAGATGTTGATCATGACCCTAGAAACTTAGTAGAATTTAACTAGTTAACTAAGTTCTAAAATATCTAGATACTAAGTTAGAAGCAAGATATTTGTTGAAACCTTAGTCTAGTTTGGGCCTTTTCCTAAAAGGCTTTATTTACAACTTGAGAAGACCTTTAAACTAAATTGGACCTAACCCTAACCCTAGAATCACCCATGGCCGGCCAAGGATGGATCTCCGCACCTATATAAGTAATCATTATCCTCCCTCCTTGTCTCTTTTATTGGAAACCTAACCCTAATTGTGTTCTTCCCTAAATTTATCCCCTTTCATCAAATCAACTCCAAATTCAACCAAACAAATTGCAAACCACTCCCCTTGAGTAGAGGATGTCTCTAATGGCTAGCTAGGAAGGATTTGGAGCAATTTGACCATTGGATTTGGTGGGAGAACCTTACAAGAGGATTTTTCATTGGGATTCCAAATACCAATTGGTAAGAGCCTCTAAACCTTTTCAATTTCTGTTATCTTTTCATAGATGCTTTTATTTAGGGTCCCTCTAGCATTAGGCTAAGTTTGTTTCGAATTCGAATCCATTTGGGGTGCGTATCGCAAGGGTATCGGATACGTGTCTCAAGTGTTCGATGAAATGCCCCTTAGGACTTTTTATTATCTATTTTTTGTATAAATTATATATTTGGAAAGCTTATTATGTGTGGATTGTAATAGTGTAGGACTGAGTCAATTTATTGGTGTTTTGCTGTGTTTAATCGGACATAGGGACACGCGTACACGCACTGTTCAGCTACAGTAGCTGCCCTACTACTGTCGTATCCGTGTGTGATGGATACGACACAATTTCCTAGGCTAGTGACAATTATAGGTAGCCCCCATGACGGACAGCTAGTATGGATCTTGGGGCTTCGAGCAATGGAGGTTTTGATCTGTGGCACGAGCCATAGATCCTCCTCTGTGCGGTCGACTACTGCACCCTATGATACTTGCTGAACACTGCGTAGACACACCTTGATACTTGATGGACACTCTAAATTAACACATTAGATCATAATATCTATCATACTTGCATATACTTGTGCTCATTTGTTCAGCACACACAAGTGTTGCTTACACACTCACTTGGACACCCTTCCTTGCCACACTCTTGACACAATAGACCCTGATAGATATATGTACACCCTTGTTTTGATACTTAATTATCATTCACCCATTCACTTCACTGAACCCACATGTTCTGATACTATGTTTGAAACACACTTGCTCTGTGACATATTGTATTCACTTGCACCTGATACTTACACTTGTACTTCACTTGCAATGGTCTGTCATATTGCACTTGACACCCATTCTTTGACACATTGCACTCTGCACTATTGTTGTACACCTTCACTCTTTGACACTCTCTAACACCTGCAGATACACTCACATTCACACTAGACATCTACTGTATGCCCAGTTGCTCAGATACTAATCATTGGTTCAGTCGAGTCCTATCTTAAGTTTCACTACATTCATCTAATACATATATCCTATCCAACTTGATTTGTTCTGTCGTACCTAGGTTCTGTTCTATTTGTTTAAGTATCAACCCATTTTGATCTTGATCAATTCACAGGTGGACATGTGATCTGTCCAATGCATTTCACTAGCAGTCCACACATTTTTTGAAGGCTCGAGTAGCTAAATGAGTTGGCCATCCATGTACTATTCTTATATCTAAACTCAGTCCTTGGGTTCAGAAATGAGATGGAAAAGAGGAACTTATTCTTGAGTCTAAATCACTGCATTAACCTATATTACAATCCTTAAACTTCCTTTTCCAGGTTAACCCACATTGTATCATTTCACCTTATGTTCAGACCCCTACAAATTAAGTTTCATTCATGTCCCGACATCAATACTCAGTCTAGGATACATGTACTCTTTTCTTTTCTTTTCTTTCAGTTGGATGTCCAGTTTGGATATTATGGCATGTTCAGATCCTTGGATATGGATAAATTCGTATATTCTGAACTATCAACCATTGTTATAATGAAATCCCTAAGTTTATGTCCAGTTGATACCTATTATTGGGTGTTCAGTTAGCTAAGGTATCAATGTAACATTACCTTAGTCAACATTCTCTGTAGGTTTAATCCCTACACTCCTTATTTTGGTTTCAGTCCATGCACACAGGTTACTTGGTTCACTACACTCTATATATATCCAGTTCTTCCATTGTGCAGACCCCCATTCTATTCCTGTACACAACAGACACTCACATATTTCTATTCCTTGTACAGACCAGACCCTCATTCCCTTACCTATGCACACTCACCCCCTTGCTGCCAGGTTTGGGGTTTTGAATGCACTTGGGTTTTATAATCTGAGACTGGTAAGTTATATACATATGTGAATGTTTGTTGATGAGTATAGATATAATATCTATATATATCTGATGATATTAGATTGTTGTGAGAATATAATTTTGTGAGGATTTCAGTGGTTTGTATTTCAGTTTCCTAAATGTATTATATATGAGTTATTAGCTATGCTTTGAGCTGTTAGTTTGGAGCTCAGTTTCTGAGATGAGTGTGAGGGTTATCTTCTTGTCTTGTAGTTTAGTTTTCTGAGATTTATATATATGATACATATATAGAGTAGTGAGTTTATATATAGATGTGTGAGTAAAGGTATGATATCTGGCATATATGTCTGATGTGTGAGGATAAAGTGGTTTTATAGTTTAGTTTTGTATGTGTATAGGTCTTTTATATGAGAGTTTATTAGATATTGTGGGGGTTTACAATGTCTGATACATAGATATATTATATATGGGTTATCTATATATTTGTTAGTATGAGATATTTACATATATGAGTTGTATCCCATATATGAGAATTCTAGATTATATGGACTATGTATACCTATATATGATATCTATATATATATTATGAGTATATAGTTATTTATGAGTTGAGGGTATATAGGTATATATGGGTGTTGGGGATATAGGGATATAGATTCGGGTATTGATGTGATGTTTAAGTAATGGTAAATACATATGGTATTGAATATAGGGTATAGGTTTATGTTTGGTAGTATTTTGGCCTATACTTTGAGATAGCCTATATATTGACCTAGAATGGACCCAATAGGCCTAATTGAGTTAGTTGACTAGAGTTTGACCAAATCCTAGACAATTGACCAAGTTAGCTTGGATGTTGACCGAGTTTGACTAGAAGGTTGACTAGAGTTGACCAAGAGTTAACTTTGACCTAGAATGACTTAGTATCATGTAGATTACATTGTATACTTTAATTATTATATATTTGAACTCTTTATAACTTGTATTGCTCTAAATAAGACTTTGTGACTCCATTTTGGACATCTATACATATCAGTTGCTCAGGGTATCAGGTGAGTACATTCTCTGATCGTTTTCATTCATGATAGTATCTATATTGCCTACTTTAGACTACTTTACTTGATGCTATCACGTTGTTAACACGGATTGGTACTATATGGATCTTTTCATGAGATGTTATCCCCTCGTCGAGTGCATCGGGTATTTCGTATTGATGTACTTTATCATGTGCATCATGTACTCCTTGTACTCGAATCTCTTCATGTACAATCATGTGCTCTCATGTACTCTCATGTTTACATATGCTTCATGTATAACTAACTATCATGTACGTAACGTAACTTGATAAGATTCTTGTGTATTGATTGGGGTAGGGGTGAGTAGAAGTGGTTATGTGATCAATTCCCAAGTAGTTTCGTCATGTACAACTCTGTTAACTTAGGCATGTACAACCCAAACTGATTACATAACCATCTTGTGCTCTAAATCACTTATATTCACTTATAGTTCTTATTTTCTATACAACCTTCATGTACTCAGATTTGTCTATTTTTACTGTTCATGTACATCTCTCTCTACGGATATTCATGTATTTCATGTTCTTCATGTACATCTTTCTACAACATTTCATGTATTTTATACTACTGCTCGTTCTATATTTCCTACCATGTTTTGGAACTGCTTTTATAGATATGTGCTCATTCCCGTCCTGACAGGATAATGTTAAAATTTTTACAGATAACTTGGAGGATCTCAGCTAGTCTAGAGGAGATACCAGTAGAGCTTGGAGTAGATTGCTAGTGTGTTGTCTGGCTTTCTTTTCAGTTATCTTTCATGAGATGTATATAAATAGTACTTCTACCTTGGAATTTAATGTTAACACCAAAACTTATTTCTCTTCTGGATTGTATCGTACTTGATATCATCTATCTATTTCATATCGTGTTGTTATCTATCTTTAGTTACTTTGTGATTGAGTTGTATCCTTCTGAGATTGTCCTCTGTTTGGAGAGTATATCTTATTGGACAGATTTATTATTTTGTGTTAGATGTTGTTGAGACCTAGAACAATGTTCTACTGCTGACACTGCGGCATAGGCTGGACGTACGCACGTACTCGTGACCCTAAATTAGGTGCGGGTCATGATACGTTTTTAGTGGTGGCCCATGCAGGTCGAGATTCGCATTGATGCGATATCGTGGTGGCACAATGACTTAGTTGTACTACTACAAGCCTGCGATAGAATATAGGAAGTGAGGTGTTATAATGAGAGGATACTCACTCACAATTACAATTTCTTAAAAGATTCATGGGATGACACTTGAGAATGCTATTTTGAACTTCAATTTGAAATCCTTTCCTCTTGTTTTGTTCACCCTTACTCCTTGTTGTTGAATTTGATTTTGATGGATCGTTGTTGATTTTGATTTCCCTATCGAGATGAATTTTATGGCCTGAGTTACGGTATCTTCTGATAACATATGTTGATGGGAATTACTGGGATGGTAAAATGTCTACTTGATTATAGAACCTGGAGTTTATCGCAGCCATATTAGCCGGCGTGGCAGGAACAGAGAGACCTGACTTCGGATGTACATATCTTGGTTATGAAATTTGTAATTTTTTGCAGCTATACTAGTCATCATAGCAAGAATTCTAGACGCCGTGATTATAGAGGTACATACACCAACTATGGAATCTACCGTTTATCGCAGCCTTGCTTACTGGCATAACGAGGATCCTGAGTAACATGATTTTGGACAGACGCATATGATTATCAGATTATATCTTGAGAAGGTTTTAAACATATCATCTCTATCGTACCCTTCTGTTGTTATAAAATTGTATTCCATCATCAAATAACTTAGGAGTAGGGATATTTTAGTTCTTGTAAAGCTTATTCATATGTAGTTATTTCATAGTGTAATGATTTGATGACGTATAGAGTGTCTGTATCCTAGAAATGATAGTTAGCATTGGTATTAGAATTGTAACCTATTATAGATGATTCCTCTAGTATTTATAATACCTACAAGTTTTCATATAGGATGTTAGTCTGCCTTATAGCCTTTTGATAATTTTATGTTTTTCATTTATTTCCAGTATGGCACCCATAACCAGAGCCTATCCCCTGAGCGTAGCTACAGTTTCAGATATGACTGAGAGTGTGCTTCTACCTCCTGCTGCTCTTGAGGTAGTGACCCCTCCGGCTGACCAGAGGGTAGTGGCACCTCCTGCCGTTGAGGAGGTGATAGCAGCCTCACCAGGGAGTTTTTCTCCATCTTCTGCCATTCAGGAAAGAGCTACCATTTCGTCTGAGACCGATAGTCTTTTGCTGCCTCCTGGAGTGGCACCCATACCAAATTCTCGGGAGGTTTAATTCCTGATGGAGCTCATATACTTGGACTTCTCCAGGATGTGTTGGAGGCACAGAAAGTTCAGGCTGAGATACTGAGGGAGCAAAGTCATAGGAACCAACAGCTGTGGGACTTAGTGCATTAAAGAGGAGAGCCTAGTTCCAAGAGAGTGAGGAGCAGTATTCAGTTCCACCCAGAGCCCCAGGAGTACCCAGACCTGCAGCCTAGGCCATCATTTCCAGTTCAGATACCTGTCCAGCATAGGCCAGTTAAGCGAGTGCCTACCTGTGCTTTCGGTAGGAAGCTTGGGCATGTATGGGCTGACTATAGGAAGAGGAGAGGGTTGTGCATGTATTATGGAGCAGCTACCCACACGATGCGAGACTGTTCTATTGTACTATTCACAATCGAGGCCCCGTCTCCAAGAGGGAGTTCCAGCCATAAGACCTAGTTAGAGGTGAGTCTTGACCTATACCTTAGCATATCTTTTGAGATGTTTTGAAGCACCCTACTATTTCTTGTATGTTTAATACCTTTGTTTGCAAAAACAAAAGTTTATTACAAACTTAGAAAAGAATACAAGAGTATAATTGATTTATGGAGAAGTACAACTATTGGAATCTGATCAGAAGACAATCACTTTATCCCTTGGACGATGTGATATCGAAGACACGAGCCTCTGGAGGATGCAACAACAATTTAGAAAGAAATTATGATCGTTCTTGACATTTTGAGATTGATATAAATCGCTATTTATAGAGTTCTTGAAATAACTGTTTAGCAGTTATTCTGGGTTGTGCGCTCTTCAGGTTGCGCACCTCTTGTTCACTTGCACGAACAGTTATACTAACTATTGTGGACACGTGGCATCGTTTGAATGAGATGTGCATGGTCGTGAGCAGCGTAGTGGGCACATTCTGTGAAGTTAGTGGCTTGTGCGCTACGTCACTCTGTCCTGCCGTCCTGAACACTATTTGATCACCTTGCGCGAGCTTCATCAGATTGCGCGTGGATGCAATGTAACAACCTGTGCGAGCGGTTTGCACCAACTGCTATGGACGCATGGCATCATTTGATTGAGATGCGCATGGTCGTGGGCAGTGTAGTGGGCACGCTCAATGAAGTTGGTGGCTTGCGCGCCACGTCACCCTGCTTTAAAATAAGAGTTGATTAAGTGGCGCCAACTTGTCAGGCTGCGCATAGGTGCAACTCAACAACTGGCGCCTTTGACTGGGTCTTCTGTGCTATACTGGTTAATTCTCGTGCCACTCAAAGACTTGCGCAAACCAGCTATCAGCATTAACTACATGCTGATAAAATCTTCTCAAGCTTCGCATTGTGCGGATTCGAATAGATTTTCCTTAATTTTCGTGTTGTCAGTTGTCAGATAACGATGATGCCGTTACAGCTTCTCGAGGAAGTGCGCCACGTGGCGCTCGCGCAACTTGACTCCAGCACAACCAGATCTTGGCGCAACCTGATGCTGCACAACTTGATGGTTTGGCGTAATGTAATAATTTAGCGCCATCTAATCATCGAACACTTTAATAGGTGGCGCAGCTTAATTTTTAGCCTCTACAAGACCCCCTTCAAAGTTTTCGAAACTTAAAAATACTTCGAAGTTTTGAAATACTTTGAATTATGCTAGTTTTGTTTGGATTACGCCAGGGAACTGTCTGGGTTGCGCCAGTCAACTCGAGCCCGATTCTTCAGCATGGGTTGCGTAACTGATTGGGCTATAAATAGCCGTACACTCTGTGCCTTTCATTTTACTAACATGATTTTCTCGAAATCCTACATCCTCCTTTAACCACTCTGTCTCTTCTTCTTCTCGATTCAGAAGCTTCTTTGACAAACCCTAATGGCGCCCAGGAGATTCGATGTTAAGAAAGGAAAGGGCTTCGCCGAGCCTGTATCTCGTGCTTCATCATGCAGAGAGCAGCGACGTGCGTTTCAGTACGTTCCACCTTCGTCACGATGAAAGACTATTAACCTGGCCATGGAAGGTAAGCATTAGATTCGATCATCGATCACCCTATTTAGGGTTTGGTCGGCTCCTGACGTCGTGCACCCACTCTTTTTAGAGCGGGGCACAACTCATAACTTGCGCCTCCATTTTTAGGGTTTGGTTACTATCAACCCATGCTGCATGACGCTTCAAAATTTGTATTGTATTTTGGGCACAATTTTGATGTATTGTGCGGTAAGATGCGACATAATCATGATTGTTGCGCAACCAGATGGCTGTGCATGCTGAGTGCGGCGTAATGTGAGTGTCGCGCAACCTGACTAAAAAGAGTATTAAATACTCGATTCATTCCCAACGATGAACCTATTTAATGGGCGCTCTTTTTCAAAAAGTCCTTTTACTTTCTCCCTCGTTAAGTGGTACGCACCCATTTATTAGGAAGATGACGAGTCAGCAGGAACCGACCTTCGCTGTATATATATAGGTATGAGGTTGCTATCCTTCATCATCATTCACTACTCTCATGGCGCCCAAGGAGAGCATGAAGAAGAAGGTAAACCTCACTATCGATGGCGAGGCTTCTGAAGAGAAGTCGAATTCTGCGCCTACGGCGTATCTGCTGGAAGCCGACCCGTCCCTGAGGGCGAAGAACTACCTGAACTGCTTTGGCCTGACCCCAACAGTCTTCGCTCGATCCCAAGGTGGGCCATCATCTTCCAAAGATCGTGGCTCACTAGAATAGAGGGAAGAATTCCTTCGTCTAATGTATCGCTCGGGGATCCCAATATAGAGGAGTTGAGCGCTGTATTGCGCCAGGCTGATAGCGGAAAGAAGAAATGACGTGACATAAGATCATCATTTTTACATAATGGCAATAGTGCCTTTTAGTGTATCTTTTCATTATGAAATGAAAAACCGTTTAACTTTATAAATCCTGGCACATTTGAACTTTTGTCGAGTAACTGTGTCGACATGTCTCGATTTTGGGCATATGTGAGCTTTGTTGTGTTACTGTCTTGATATATGTCGCACTTTCTCGGTTCTGACAATATCAACTTCCGAATACCATGCGGCATTTTTCTCTCGAAATATACGCCTATAGACGCGCAAAATGTTTCAGCTTCAATTGTACATGAATAGTTGCGATAAGAAAAGAACATTTACTATATTATCTTCTTCTTTCTGATGTTTGCCGGAGACCAACTGACGAAAATTCCCAGAACTGGCATCGATGATCTTGGATGCTATGAAATTGAACCACTTTGACACACACATCAGAAAGCTTAGAACTCTTCATGCTTAAAAGGGCTTCCTCAAGATGGTAGGAAGGGCCTTTATATATGAGAGTTGGATGGTGGAGACACAGAATTAGGAATCGTATCATGAGGGTGATCTCATTCCTACTTCTCATGAAGGGTCGTCTCTTCTCCACCAGTTGTATTGACATCAACTTTTCTTCGAGCTGCTGCACTCCGTGGTTCTCCTCTCATCTTTCTGAGAGAGATGACCAGAATTGATTTTGTTACCTTGCTTGCTGCTTCAGGTCGAGACGACAAGGAACTGGCACCAACAAGAAGATCCAAAGATGTAATATACCTTAATTTGTTCGATTTAGAATGAAAATCTGAGATGGAATAGATTTCCATCAAGATGTATCTATGTTTTTTAAAAAAGAAATAAAGAGTGATTTTATCTTCTTTATGATCTGATTGGATGTGATGATATAAAAAAATAGAATCCAGAGGTAATGTGGACGTGAACTCTTTTTTCAATTGATAATCTTCAAGTCAACTGGAACTTAAAGACAGAAGATCGTGTCTAAAAAGATAATATCTGGATTTATCATAAAGAAAAGACATCTTTTAAAACAGCTGGGTTTCAAAAGACAGAATTGATGATTTGGATAGACTCCACGGGGATTTATTATAAATGTAGGCCCATTCCCACGATGAAGTAGAGATGAAAAGATTGATGAATAAGCATGCCTTTTCAAGGAAAGGTCGCTTCGATTCTCGAGACAATGAGTAAATGAAGATTTCTTCACAAGATAAACGAACATGCCTTTTCGAGGAAAGGTTGTTTCGATTCCTGAGACAGAATGTTTGGTTTTCTGTCTATAAATAGTGTAGAACTTTTCTCAGAGCATCATTCACCTCTTTTCTTTCCTTTGTAATTATGTCTTCAGAAGAAATGCCTAAGGAGACGGAAGTTATCCCAAAGATCGAAGCCGCCCTCGACACTCCTTCTGACGAGCTTCTATCGCCTACTCAGCCAGAAATTGGAGAAAGCTCGGCTGTCCCTGGACAAAAGCAGGACATTCTTGCCAAACTTGTGGAGCCTGGGAGTACTGCCGAAGAAGAATCTCTGAGGAAAGCTGCCTGTGAACTGCTGGTGTCATCGGACAATAATGTCTTCGAGCTTCTTGCGACATATGTTTTCAATCAAGAGGGCTCCAGTCCTCGTTAATTTTATGTATTTGTTTATGTCTGAATTTATGTAAATAAAAAGGAATTTTATTTATATTCTGAGTCTCTGTGTTAATATTTCTTCTTTGTCTTCAAACATAATATTTCTTGAGAAACTTGCCATTGATAGGCATCATGGCGATTCGACCATCCATACCAGTCAATTGATAAGCTCCATTGGAGAAAACTTTGCTTACAACGTAGGGTCCTTCCCACTTCGCTTCGAATTTGCCTTTGCTCATGTGCATCATAGTCATAGGACGTCTGACGGTTAGAACTAGTTCTCCCTTTTGAAATGTTCGAATTTTGACTTTATGGTTGAAGGCTTTTGATAGATGAGCTTGGTATAACTCAATATGTTGTTTAACTAAGAGTCGTTTCTCGTCAAGCGCTTCAAGCTCCTGAAGTCTTAGACGATCATTGTTTTCGGTTGTGAGTTCATTGGCAATGGCAATCCTTAGGGAAGGGATTTGGATTTCCAATAGTAAGACGGCCTCGCATCCATATACCAAAGAGAAAGGTGTACATCATGTAGGAGTACGTATAGTAGTACGGTAAGCCCACAGATGTTCTCCAAGCTTCTCACTCCAATTTCGTTTGTTGGTAGAAACAAACTTCTCGAGTAGGTTGATGATGGTCTTGTTAAATGCTTCTGCCAACCCGTTAGCTGCAGGATTGTAAGCTGTAGAAGAAATATTATTGATCTTGTTGTCATCGCAGAATCGGGTAAATTTCTGACTGATGAATTGTGGCCCATTATCATGAATGATTTGTCGAGGAACACCGAATCTATAAATTACATGATGCTTGATAGAGGGGTCAATCATGACGATTATCTTCCAACAACATATTATCTTGTGTAAAGGTGATGTTTGGCATCAATTCCATCACACTATGACAATGAAGCCATGTTATAGGCTCATCCTCTGGTTTCTTGAGAAGTGCTAGACAAGTATCAGCTTGCGTGAAAGCTTCACTCAATATCTCTCGAGTTTTCTTCGAAAGACGGAGTAGTTCAAAAATTGACAATCTTGCCGGGGTATTAGCCAGCTGACCCAATATATCAAAGTTATATGGCTTCTCAAGTCCCAAACTTGGAGTCTTCTTCAATACTTTATCAAAACGGACAGGCTATTTTCCTTTGTCAGCTGTCGTCGGTTTGGAAAGAGTTGGCTCTATTGGAGGTGATGAAGCTGATGGAACATTGACAGCAGAAGAAGATGGTGCTTGAGGAGCCTCCAGAGCTGGAGCAGGGTATTCTTGACCTTCTGAATAGTCTCTTAGGTAAGGTTTCCCAGACCTGGTACCAGTTAAGACTTCTTCTTCGGATACAGGCTCAAAGGACACCATATTGCAACTCTTTGCCTGGATCTTGTTTCTAGAAGGTTTCTTTTGGCAAGATGGAGAGTTTGTCCAGTAACCCAAACCCACCCGAGATTGGTTATGAGAAAGACATATGGAAAGAGGTACAGGAGATCCCTTTCCATGATTCAAACCAGAGGTCTTTTGTAGATCATATTCCATTTTTGTCATTAATTTACGAGATTATGGGCTATAAAGATTGAAAGCTGGTTGGTATTTCGCTTCTGATTTTGCCAATGTTGACTTAGCAGGGGAAGAAGAAGGATTATCTGCTGCCAAGATGAAGGTAACAGTTAGAGGTGGAAGATAATATTCACCAAATAAAACCATATGGCATAATTTATTTTTAGTGGCCTTCCTAGACCTGGTGGAAGAAGATGGTGTTTCAACGTCTGCCACTAAATCTGGATGGATCCATATAATTTCCTCTTGTAAAGAGATGACATTAGCCGTTACAGTTTTCTCGTCTTATTGGAGAGTGATTGCACCAAAATTGATCATCTCTTAAATTTTACCTTTGAGCACATAGCACGCTCGAGTTGGATGCCCAATAAACTTGTGGTAAACACAATATTTAGGATGGTCAGTCTTACCCCATTTTGGTTCTGGCAATTGGAGTTTATTGCTCTTGATGAGGCAATCAAAGATACTCTTGATATCATGTTCATCAATAGGGTATTCTTCTTTTGGACGTAGTACCCATTGTGGTGGTGTTGTTGGGGTAGATATTGGTTGTTTTACATTGATGGCTAGGGCTTCTTTGCCTTTGAGGTTAATGGCCAAAGTCTCCTTGTTCTTGCGATTGTTCTGACGACCATTATTATTTGGTGTAGCTGTTTGCAAAAACAAAAGTGTAGAACTTTATTGATACAAACTTTGTAAAAGATTACAATTTGAATTCTGGGAATGGTACAACTGTAGGAATCCAATCTAGATGACGATTGCTTTATCCCTTGGACGATGTAAACTTTGAAGACGGAGCCTCTGAAGTTGAAGACAACTCTGGAATTGAAGGCAAAAAAGCCTCGAAAGTTGAAGGCAAAAGCCTCGGAAGAATGCAGCAGCACTTGGGCAAGAACTTCTGAACTCTCTGAACTTTGAAGTCTGATCTCTGATCTCTGATTCTTGATCCCCCTTTAAATGGAGACTTGAAACTCTATTTATAGAATTCTGAGAAATAACTAACTTTTAGTTATTCTGAACTGCGTATGATAGATTGCGCAGCAATTGGATTGCGCAACAGTAGACTGCGCAGGCAGTTGCTGGATCATGGGCCAACTGTCTTGGACACATGGCATCATTTAATTGAAATGTGCATGATCGTGCATAGACGGTTGCCACGTAATGAGCAATTGATGGCATGAATGCCACATATATTTTGTCATTTGTGTTGATAGAACGTGCACACTGAATTACGCTGACTTTGGATTACGTAGACATGGACTGCGCAGGAATGGATTGCGCCAACATGGATTGCGCCAACATAGATTGCACTGCCAGCTGTCCTCGAACGCCGTGCTACACGATTAAACGAATGGTCGCCTCGTTCTTCGTGCTGTCAGCTGTCAAAAGATTTAATTTGTGTCAGGTAATGATGATGATCTGCCACGTCAGCCTGCGCGCTTGGGAGTGTGCGCAATCTAGTATGCGCAATCTGTTTGCTGCGCAAACTAATGTCTGCGCAGTTCATTTGAAAGATTTATTTCTTGATCTTCATGACTTTGTTGATGTGTGCAACTTGATTTTTTAGGACCTACAAGACCCCCTTCAAAGTTTTCGAAAGTTAAATTTATTCAAAATTTCGAAATACTTTCAATTTTTGAAATTGAAACCAATTTGCGCATATAGTGAGCTGTCTGCGCAATCTGAGGGATTAGCCCTATTTTTAGGCACAATCTAAGGCGGCCGTTTCGATTTGAAAAAAAACTATAAATAGCTCTTCAATTCCTTTGAAATGTTCTTTACTTGCTTTCTTCGTGCACTTGAGAGAAAAATTTCCGAGTTCCTTTCTTCTCCGACGATCTCGATGGCTCCCCGACGATCCTCCGCCGCTGCCAAGGGAAAAGCCCCCGCCGAGTCATCAACTAGGGCTGCGCGACGTGCATCTCGTCACGAAACTGCTCATCCAGCGATGCAAGGTGGATGACCTAATCAAAAACTCTTTTTAGAGTTTTGATTTCACTGTTCCTTCAGAATCCATCTCTTTTTAGAGATGTGATCATACTGCGCCACCCTTTTTAGGGTTCTGGTTGCACAAATCAGTTCGTTCTTCATTTTTATGAAAGACGACTCTCTGCACAATCGGTTGAACTGCGCTGGCAAAAGTCAGCGCAATTTGCTGATTTGTGCGGGACTGCCAGCGCAAACTGATGACTGTTTATTTGCGTAATCAGATATTGTACAATCTGATATTTGCGCAATCTGATATTGCGCAGTCTAAATGACAAAATTTTTGACTTGACTTGTTCTGAATTTTTGTTTTCTCTGCCTGATGCAGTTAATATTAGGGAAGATCCCGGATATGAGGATTTTATAGGAACTCTTTCAGAGTCAGAATACAAAGAGGACTTATCTCATGTGCACTATCCTCAATTTGATCTGCCAACCTCCCGTCAGGCTATTTTGATATCCCAAGATAATGAGACACTGCAATATTTGATGAATGGACAACCTCTGGAATCAGCAGACGCTGTCATACACAAGAAGCCATTATTCTTGTTCGGTGAAGATTTTGAGAAAAGTTCTCAACCGAGACCAAGGATGGAAGAAAGGATTGTCCATCAGACGGATAAGTCATTCTCGATACCAGATATTTCCCACTGCCTCCCCTTATCCCGGTATGCTCATGCGAGCTATCCAAGGAAGATGGAATGGAACCTTACACTTTTCCAAGATGCCCGTCCAGGAAGGATTTTTGTGAAGAAGGGGCCGAGCAAGAAGGACATGTTCTACAGTTCCTCAGAACGGTACAGTGTCTTGTTAAGAGGTTTGAGACCCGGTTGCATTCCGCCGGAGAATTCTTCCTTGTTATTGCCTGTCAGAACTCCAATATTCGCCAATGAATTTGCAAAAGTCGAAGGAAGGTATCCTGAGCAGGATATCAGATTAACTGGATTGGTGAATCCAGATTTTAAGAGATGGAACTGTATAGCAAACTGGATTCTGACCAAGTTTGAAAACAAACTTCAGCAAATCAACTTATACCAAGCAGTGCATGCCACTGTTTATGGTTTTGCCCCTAACTCGCAACTGTTCTTGGCTCTAGCAGAAAGGTATAATTACAGAACAGGGACTTTCATGACTCTTGGCGGAGAAATCGGGTTTGCACTTCATGAGATGCGGTACATCTCTTACTTGCCAATGGAAGATGCCCCATATGAAGAATTTGTCCCAACAAATGATGAGTTGGACAAACTACGAAAAGAGAACACAGAAATGGTAGCAGTCTTCGAAGAACTGCTATGTCATTATAAGATCTGTTCTCTGTTCTACAAAAGTGCTATATCAAATACCTGTTATTCCTCAAAATGGTTACCTTATCTGTTCCTTAACCAAATTAAAGAACCGAAGACCAAGGAACATGATAGATGCTATCCTGACTCCTTTAAGCCTTTGAGCAACACAGAAGTGATGAAGTTGATGGAAGAAAGTGGCGATTTTGATGAAGAGATGAAGGATGATCATCAATGTCCTCCTTGGAAGAAAGGAGATACTCTCGAGAGTTATTTGAGAGTATGATATAGATCTATGTCAAAAGAAGCCCAATTAGCAGGGTTTCTGACATATTGGCTCCGTCGGTTTGTAGTCCCAGGATCGAGTGATGTAGACCGCTTCCATCGCGGTGTTCTTTTTGCCGCCGTTAGATTAGTCTTCGGCTATAAGATGGATCTTTTGTCAGCGATGACTTGTAAGTTGAATGCCGGTCTTCGTCTGTACGTCGATCTGATGCTGAAATCTAAGGGTGAAAAAGAATTTCCTCGGTTGGAATTATCGTATACATATCTATTTGGGTGGTTGCTTCTTCACCATCCTACTTTGATGGACCCCGGCATGGGACCGGTCAACGGCAGCTTTTTGCGGAGATATTCCCATGGTAAGTGGAAGTACACTTCTTTGAGCGAATGTAGATATGCTCTGAATCTGAACAGAGGATGGAACTTTTGTTGCGCTCCTCTCCCCGCTGAATATGAACAAATGCCGACAAATATGGTTGACTCGAAGATGCAACCTTTGAGTCGTGCAGCTTTTGAGTGGTTGAAGACAATTCGACCGTCCCATTTGGTGTACCGGTTTGAAGAAGAATATTATTTAGAGCCATATCTCCCCAGCCGATTTGCTCGGCAGTTCGGGTACGATCAATTCTATGTGGGAAATGCCATCACGTGCCTTCAAGAAAAGGGTTTTTTGATAGATGGGGCCCGAGCTTGGGCTTATTATAATGCTCGAGATATGAAAGTCACGTTCTCGATGCCAGCAAATAGCAATCATGGCCCTCGGATGCTATTTACATACTCAGTATTCTATACATCTGCGAACACATTTGCTGAGAATTTTAATCTCGCAGATAGCTTCGCGTCTTCAACAAGATTGAAGAAGGAAAGAATCAACTTGTCGCTCCCAGGAAATGATGAGTTGCATGAGCCAGTAGATGCACCCTTGGAAGCTTCAAGGGACATTATGTTCCCTCAAGAGGTTAACGCGCCACTACGTATCTCTTTGAAGGTGGCTAAATCTCCAGCAAAGAAGAGGAGAAGAGAGGAGCCTCCTGCTCCGGTAGCAAAAAAGAAATTGATCTTAGATCATTCTTCTGAAAAGATCACCACTAGATCTCAATCTCGGCATCTGGCCGAGACACTTCAGCAAGAAGAGGCTACCACACCGACCTCTGTCCAAAGACAAGTCGAGCCAATAAATGTAGAGAGTCCTGAAAGACCTCTACACAGAAAGAAAAAAGTGGTCCGTAGAAGTCATGTTTTGTCTTCGATCGTGGCAGATGCTACGGCAGGAATCACTATGTCTTCTTCCACCCCTATTTCTGAATCTGGAAATAAAACTCTTAGTCTAAAACATAGTGAAGAGATTGAACAGAGGGAAGATCTTGATTCGAGAACTGAGGCCGAAGAGCCCAGAGAAAATATCATGGAGAAAGAGCAAGATGTTGTACGACATCTTTCACCTGTCGTGGAGACAACTCAACTTCCTCCTACTCTTAGGACCCTCCGTGAAAAGGAAGATCGTGAAATGATTGCGGCTCTAGAAGATTACAGCTACAGCCCGCTGGAGGACTATTGTGACCAAGCTGCAACTACCAGCGTGAATGCACAAGAAGAAGATGAAGATGAGGAGAGCTCTTCGTCTGAGAATATTGATGAAGATATGCAAGATCCCGAAAGGGATGATTAAGTGCATATATCTCCTAATGCTGTCGATGATACCTTAGATCCTAACAAGGAAATTGAGGTAGAAGCATCTCCGAAAAACGTCGCTGATACCTTAAATCCTAAAGAGGATGTTGAGGTAGAAATATCTCCAGAAGAAGTAGCAGATGAAGAAGCTCCGGAGGAAACTCCCGCCACTGGTCCTCAAGGTATAAAATAAAATTAGCAATCTCCTCTTAAATAGATTGATAGCTAACATCTTTATTTGTATTTCCTGCAGATCTTGAAACTCCTCTAGCACCTCCGACGTATACGGACATAGTGCCTATAACGACGGTAATTGTTAGTAGCAGTCATCACTTATCCTGTGGTTCTGAAGCGGGCAGTAGCCAAGCTGTCATGGCTGAAGCTACTTCTGCTCGACTAGAGTCTATTCCAGCAGATGATAGGCTCATTACTGAATTCAACCATGGTAAGACAGATTACATCTTTAATCTTCTTGAACAATAACAAACAACAGGCAAAATGATAATCTTCACTTTTGCAGAGGAACAACCAGGAGGGGCAACTAGCTCCACTTTGGCTCCTTTATTCAAAGAGCCTACTGTCCAGACATGAGAGATTGAACATCCTGCGGCATCGTCATCAACAGGAGTAGCTGCAACTCCTGGTGCTATAAAGATTAATAATCTTGTGATCCAATCATTTACCAGATGCTTTTTTGAATCTTTGGGCCCTCTAGTAAATAGAATGATGGAAAAAGAGGGTACTGATTTGTCCAACCACTCTTTTAATAAGGGCTATCCGAGAACAAGGTGACGAGGCTCAGGCCACTTTCTTGGATCATATTTTGAATGAGTTAGAGATTTCCATCAAAAACTATAAAGAGCTCAACCAAGGAGACGTGGAGTCTCTAGTACAGGCAGAATTTGAACAACTGGCTCAGGCAGCTGACATTGAAAGGGTGAATCTCCAGAACCTTTTGGAAACTTTCTCTGCAAAATCTGCTGAGTATCAGTCTAAGCTAGAATCAGTGACCTTGATGGCTGAGAGAAAAGAGAAGAGAACTGCTGAGCTGAGGGCAGAGATTGCTCGTCTTCAGAAGGAGTTAAAAGATGAAATTACTGATCATCAGGTTGCAGTCCAACAATTCAATGCTCTGATTCAGGAGAGGGATGAGTACGTGGCAGCTCATGATGTCGAGATTACTCGCCGAACGGTAACCATGCCCGTTTTCAATGAAGAAACTGGGATGGAAGAGGCCAGAAGGAGGGTGATGTCCACTCGTGAAGAACGGCTGCAGACTCTAAAGCAGCAAATTGCTAGTCTGATAACACCTCTACCTCAGTAGAATATTTTGTATCTTTATGCCTTTTGTAGTACATGTGTTTTTTTGTAATGTCTCATATTTTAATTAATAAAAGACATTTTTGCTGTGGCTCCATTATTTGTTGCATATCTTGTTCAGATATAAATAATAGAGATAGAAAATATATTCAGAGGTGCAAGACATGATATATTTCTTGATGATTTTGTAGAAAATAATTATATTCATTATATCTGCTCAGAGGTAACATGGACGTGGCAGAATATACCGAATATTATTATCTCAATTGACAACTTAATCGAAACAATAAGTTGTTGATGTAGATGATGAACGATGATGAATCGTCAGTGTATATGAGATAAACGGGAAAACCGTCAAATGAACGGACAAACCGTCAAAATGGATGATAACGAACGGATAAACCGTCAAGTGATGATAAATGAACGGGTGAACCGTCAGATAATAATGAATGAACGGGTGAACCGTCGGATGATAAATGAACGGACGAACCGTCGGGTGGTAATGAATGAACGGATGAACCGTCGAATGAATGTGAATAGATGAACTATCGGATGAATGTAATGAACGGACGAACCGTCTGGTGATAATGAATGAACGAATGAACCGTCAGGTGATAATGAACGGGCGAACCGTCGGGTGATAATGAACGGGAGAACCGTCGGGTGAATGTATCGCTTTGTTGTTTGAGGAATCTCTGCATATAAATAGAACAGAAATCTGACAGGAATGAGCACTTTCACTTTTTAACATAAAAATGTCATCTGGAGATGCATCCAAGAAGGCTGAACTTGCCTCGAAGGTTGAGAAGGGTACTGAAGAATGTCCTGTCGATCCAGTTCAGCCAAAGAAGACAAAAGCAGGCGAAGGTTCGTCTGCACCCAAGCCACCACGAGACATCCTAGACTTTCTGCTTGAACCAGGAAGGATTGAAGAAGAGGAAGCCATGAGGATGGCTGCTTGCAAGTTCCTGGTGGGTTCCAGCAAGGAGGTTCTCGGCTCTTTAGCTGACCGTGTCTTTGAGAAGGATGGCAGTGGTCCGCGTCCCAATGTCGAGAAGGATGATAGTGATCTCCCTTAATATCATGTACTATCATTCATGATGAAATAAAAATTTGAATTTTATTTATGAACTTGAACTTGTCTGACGATTTACAATCATTTACATTTATACATAATACTTTTTAAGGAACTTGCCATTAATAGGCATCATAGCAACCCGTCCATCAGTTCTGAGAGTTGATAAGCTCCATTTGAGAAAACTTTGCTTACAACGTAGGGACCTTCCCACTTTGTGTCGAATTTGTCTTTGCTCATATGAGTCATAGTCATAGGACGTCTGACCGTTAGAAGAAGTTCCCCTTGTTGAAAGGTTCTGACCTTAACTTTACGATTGAAGGTCTTCGAGATACGAGCTTGGTATAACTCAATATGTTGTTGAGCCATTAACCATTTCTCATCAAGTGCTTCCAACTCTTGAAGTCGAAGAAGGTCATTGTTCTCTGTAGTGAGCTCATTAGCAATGGCAATCCTTAAAGAAGGAATTTGAAGTTCCAGAGGAAGAACAGCTTCATAGCCATACACCAAAGAGAAAGGTGTAAAGCCTGTAGGATTGCGGACCGTAGTTCGGTAGGCCCATAGAATTTCACCAAGCTTTTTACTCCAATTTCGTTTGTTAGTGGATACAAACTTCTTAAGGAGCTTGATAATAGTTTTGTTGGATGCTTCAGCTAAACCATTAGCAGCAGGATTGTAAGCAGTCGAGGCGACGTTGTCAATCCGGTGATCATCGCAGAATCTGGTGAATTTCTGGCTGATGAATTGAGGTCCATTGTCATGAATGATCCTTCGAGGTACACCGAATCTGTAGATAACATAGTGTTTGACAAAGTTGATAACGCTACTAGTCTTGACTTCAGCCAGAGGTATAGCTTCAGCCCACTTGGAGAAGTAATCCGTTATTGCCAGTATGAATCGATGTCCTCTAGAAAAAGGAGGATTAATAGGACCTTTGACATCCATGTCCCAAGCTTCGAAAGGCCAAGAAGCAGCAGTCGGATAAAGAAATTCTGACGGTTGATGAATGAAATCTGCATGTATTTGACAAGCTCGGCATTTCTTTGCATATTCGATGGCATCTGATACCATAGAGGGCCAGTAGTAACCCATCCGTTGGATGTGATCCTGTAGTTTAGGACCGGGATAATGTGCTCCACAGACACCGTCGTGAGCTTCACCTAACACCTGTCTTGCTTCATCACCAGCACGACAGCGCAAAAGAAGACCGTCATAGGTTCGCCGATAAAGAGTCTTGGTGGTTTGATTGTAGTAGAATCAGAGAGATCATTGTCGAACACTTGTAGCCTCCTTAGGATCTTCGGGAAGTATGTTATGAACCACAAAGTCGATAAAAGGAGTTCTCCAATCTTTATTGATAACATTGACTTCAGCAAAGTTGCTGAACTCAATATTACGATTGTTTTCGATGCAAAACAACTCTCGATTGGAGATAACCACCACCTGCTGTCTTTTGATAGGGATGGCTAGGATAGCTGCAAGATTGGCTAAGGTATCTGCTTCGGTATTGTAAGCTCAACGAACATAGTCGATGAAGAAAGCTTTGAATGATGTAGCCATGTTGATCGCTGCTTCATGATAAGGCACCAAATCTTGATGTCGAACTTCATAGGTTTCTCTAACCTGATTGACAACCAGCTTAGAGTCGCCATAAACTTCGAGATATTCGATGTCCAATTGCTTGGCTAACTGAAGGCCGATGAGTAGAGCATTATACTCTACTACATTGTTGGAACAAGGTTCATCTAGAGAGTAAGCTCTTTTGATGGTCAATCCATCTAGAGAAACAAGAACAACTCCGACTCCTGCTACAATGGCACCATTTGGTCCAATTCTGGATACACCATCGAAGAATAGACGTCGGGTCGAAAATTCTTCAGAGATCAGGTTGACTTCCAGCGTCTCGTCCGAAATTTCATCGTAAAGCTTGGATGTTTCTGGTACGGGATGAGCCGCCAAGAAATCTGCCAATGCTTGACCTTTGACACCCTTTTGAGGAACATACACCATGTCATATTGGGCTAGAAGAATGGCCCATGTAGCCAGCCAAGAATTGAGTGTACTGGGCTTTTTCATAAGTACCCGAAGAGGGTTAACTCGAGATATGACATGAATGGTTTGACCGATGATATAATGTCTTGTCTTTTGAACAGCGAACATAAGGGCTAGACATTCTTTTTCAACCGGACTATAACGGTGTTCAGCACCAATCATAGTACGACTGAGATAGTAGATGGCTTGTTCATGACCCTCTTTATTCTTTTGGGCGAGTAAAGCACCCAATGAATGATCCATAGCACGGACGTACATTAAAAATGGAATTCCCGAGATTGGTGGCACCAAGACTGGTGGGTTCATGAGATATCTTTTGATGTCGTCGAATGCTTGTTGACATTCTTCAGTCCAAATAAAAGATACACACTTCTTCATTAATTGAGTGAATGGTCTGCAGCGTCCAGACAAGTTCGAAATAAATTTTCTGATGTACGCAAGTCGACCTTGGAATCCTCGTAGCTCTTTTAGGTTGCGTGGAGGATGCATCTTTTGAATGGCTTTGATCTTCTCGGGATCCACGTGTATACCCTTAGAGGTAATGACGAAGCCGAGAAACTTACCACTAGAGACACCCAAGAACGATTTGGTGGGATTCATCTTGAGCTGATGTTGGCGTATAAGATTGAAGATAGTTCTCAAATCATGAATGTGATCTTCTTTCAGACGACTTTTGACGGCGATATCGTCAACATAATATTCGACTATTTTACGAAGATGTTCTCTAAAAATGGTACTCATAGCCCGTTGGTAAGTTGCACCAGCATTCTTGAGACCAAATGGCATCACTGTGTAGCAATAGACTCCTTGAGGAGTGCAGAAAGATGTATGTTTTTCATCTTCGGGATTCATCTTGATCTGATTGTATCCAGAGAATCCATCCATAAAAGATATTCGCTCGAACCCACAGGTATTGTCAATCATGACGTCCGTAATAGGGAGAGGAAATTCATCTTTCGGACATGCTTCATTAAGATCCCAAAAATCAATACAGACTCGAACCTTGCCGGTTTTCTTCAGGACTGGAACAACGTTGGCTACCCAATCAGGATGTTGTTCTTCTCGAATAAAGCCACAAGCAATGAGCTTCTTGACTTCATCATCAATTGCATCCATCATTTCAGGCTTGAATCGCCGTTGCTGCTGTTTGACAGGTTTAGCATTAGGCAGAATGTTCAGTTTGTGCGTAGCAATTTTGGGATCTAAACCTGGCATGTCTTCGTAACTCCAAGCAAAGATATCAATGTATTCTTTAATAAGAAGAATCAACTCTTGTTTATCTGCTTCTGGAAGATTCTTGCAAATAAAGATTGGACAAGGTGACCCGCTTTCTCCTACATCAACTTGAACTAGTTGATCTTCAGTAGGAGGTTCTTTTTGTTCAAATCGGAGTACCCACTGATTATCCATCTGTTGAACCCATGGATCTGTTTCAGGATTTTCTTCAACGTCCTCATCATAGCCTTCCGGAAGTTCAGCAGAAACCATATTAGAGGATATGATCATACGATGGACTTCACCAATGCTAGTGTCAGAATCCCATGATCTGGAATCGGAAGAATTAGAACGTTCTTCACTGTCGGACTCGGAGACTGTTGGGGATAAAACTGGAGGAGAAGCATATCCGAGACCTTTCTTAGTCCTGCTGTAGTACATCTCTGATTTTCCTTTCGGAACAGTCGTACGAATAGGAGTTCTTCTACCTTTACCGTAATTGAGGCCACTCTTGAAGTCGTAACCCATCTTTCGAACGATGTCTTTTGATTGTTGACTGTAACGACGGAGTTGAAGATGTCCCGTGTCGTTAACTTTACTATCATCCGTATAACTAAATTTTTGTTCCGGTCCTTTACTAAAAAGTATTGGACATTCGCCTTTCTTACGAGCAGGGACAATACGATAAGAGTCATCTGGATCTTCAAATGAGACTTCTGTTTGAAGAGATTGTACAACTCCCATTGTAAATGATTTGAAGCTATCTAACATATCCAAATAGCATTTAGTATGATAAATAACATCAGTATACTGGAAAGTAGACGCTTTTTCATTGATCTGTACATTCGTATTTACAGCAGGACCTTTAGCCTTAGCAGGCTTGGTCAGATTGATTACAAGAGGGGGAGAAGAAGAACGTGGAGGTGGCTTGTTACGACGGAGGTCGATAACAAGTGGCTCAGAGGAGGTGAGCTCCCTTTTTTCCTTGTTGTGAATTATATCAACAACAGGTGGCTCAGAAGAAGTGAGCTTCTTTTTGTCCTTGTTACGACGCAAGTCGATAACAAGTGGCTCAGAAGAGGTGAGCTCTATTTTACTTTGATCAGCATCAAGTGATTTCTTTTGGACTGGCAAGTGAATAGCCAGTGGTTTAGAAGATTGAGGATGAGAAACACGCCCTTTGACAGGTATGACAAGAGTGTCATTGGGTGCTGCTTCTTGATCTTCTTCAGTATCCATTGCCAATACCACTTTCATAAATTCCTCCTTATACATACGAGCGTCGTTACAATATGCTTCGACACCCTTGAAAGGATAAAGGTCTGCAACTTTCTTGTAAACTTGTCCTTTGTCATCAACATATTTAAAGCATTGATGAAGAGTCGATGGAACAATATTGTGTTCATGGAGGAAGGGTCTTCCTAGAAGAGCATTATAAGAACAACCATGATTGTCGATGATATAAAAGGTCACCTTTGTGCGAAGATTGCCTATTTGGAGTTTTAGGCGAATCTTACCCAAAGGTTCACTTCTTCCTTGGTTGAATCCCAAGATAGTAGTGATTGTGCTTGAAAGACTATGAACTGGTATTTTCAATGCGTCCAACATCGTCTTTGGCATGATGCTGAGAGCAGACCTTGGATCTATCAAGATACGATCGACTTTTATTGAATCGACATACCCTGTATAGTAGAGAGGACGATCATGTCTATTATCCTCCAACAGCATATCATACTGAGTGAAAATGATGTTTGGAATCAACTCCAGGACACTATGACAGTGACGGCAAGAGACTGGTTCTGATTCCGGCTTTTTGAGAAGAGTTAAGCAAGTTTCAGCCTGCATCAGAGCTTCACTTAAAGTCTCTCGAGTCTCCTTGGAAAGGCGCAAGAGCTCGAAGATTGATAGTCTAGCCGGTGTATTGGCTAGTTGAGCCAATATATCAAAGTTGTACGGCTTTTCAAGTCCTGTAGGAGATAATTTCTTCAGGGGCTTGTCAAAGCGGACTTGTTGCTTGCCTTTGTCAGCAACCACCGGCTTGGGAGGAATAGACACTACAACTGGTGAGGATATGGAAGGAATCTCTTCAGAGGAAGTAGATTGTACTGGAACAGGTTCAGAAGAAGAGGCAGGATCCTCTCGAGCTTCAGAATGATCTTTCAAATAGGCTTTCCCTGATCTGGTGCCTAAAAGAATTTCCTCGTCAACTATGGGGTCAAAAGACACCATGTTGCAAATCTTCGACTTGCCTTTAGAACGACCTTTCTTCTTAGAAGAAGAGGAAACTTCGAACTCCGGAGCAAGATCGGGATGAATCCACATAATTTCGCCGTTGTCAAGAGACAAGGGAACAAGACCTTCATTTGGTGGAGGTGGAAGATTCTCAATCTCTAGAGTAGCCTTGGGAATGGGAATAACACCGTGTTGTACTATTTGTGGAGAAAAATCACCGAACTGGACCGAAACCATGTTTGCAGTCACAGTCTTCTCATCTTGCTGTAGAGTAACGACACCATCATTGACAAGCTCTTAAATTTTGCCCTTGAGCATGTAGCAAGCTCGAGTGGGGTGTCCAATGAACCTGTGGTAGACACAATATTTAGGATGATCTGTCTTACCGACTTCATCAGGTTTCTTTGGATCGGGGAGCTGAATCTTGTTGCTTTTGAGTAAGCAATCAAAAATACTTGCAGTATCATTCTCGTCGAAGGAATATTCTACTTTCGGACGAGGTTCCCTCGGTTGCGGTGCAGAAGGAGTGGAAGCGGATGTAGGTTGAGCTACATTAACAGCTAGAGACTCTTTATTCTTGTTCAGATTGATGTTCAAAGTCTCTTTTGCTTTACGGTTGTTCTGGCGATTGCCACCACCTGATGTCTGATGTTCATCTCGGTCAGGGTTAGACATTTGTACCCCCAATTGTTTAAACTTCTCGGCACTCACTTCAGCAGCTTTAGCGTTGACAATGAATGAAGGCCAATCTTGAAACTGGGTAGATCCTGTCCACATACTGATAATAGGCAAAAGATTTGCCTTACAAGTATCAATAGTGACAGCAGCTGGAGTTCCGGGAGGCATCTTCAAGGCTTCACGGCGGAACCGTTCAATAAAACTCTCAGCAGTTTTATTATATTTCTGTTTGATTTTGTTGAGGGCCGACATAGTCATGTCGTTGAATCCTTCATAGAATCGTTCTAGGAAGATTTGCTTGAGACCTGAGAAGGAAGTGATACAACCATCGGGCAAACTTCTGTACCAGTCGTATGCTACGCCGGCTAAACAACCGACAAACACTCTGGTAAGAAGAGCGTCATTTGGCTGGAGTTGTACGGTCATTACCTCAAAATGATTGATGAATTGGCTTGGTGAATTACTGCCATCAAACAAAGAAATCGTTGGGATCTTGTACTTTGGCAGGAACGGGACTTCCTTCCATTCAACTGGATAGGGCTGCTTGATCCCCAACCTTTGCAAGTTGTCTTTCTCTTTGAAAGCTTCAAACTGAGTTTGCAAGAGTTTGACAGCATCATTGGCGTCTTCCGACGACGAAGAAGGAGCAGGTTGAGTCAGAGTAGTAGGAGGAGGAACAGCATTATAAGCACTACCCCCAGCTCCTGACTGACTGGGTGTAGTTTGAACTTGTACTTGTACAGGAGGCATTTGAGGAGATACTACCCCCAGCCTAGCATTGACAGGTATCGAAGATGCTATGATCTCCGGACTTACAGCAGGTACGGTCGGTGGTGTGGCATGTTGTGCCACTATGATAGAATGCATACTAGCAACCATTTCAGCCATGGTCTTTAGCTTGTCTTCAAGTGCAGCGATTCGCTGTTCTTGATTTGCTGAGGTTGAAGCATCTTGGTCTTCAATGACAACATACACAGTGACTTCGCTTGGTACAGTGGAAGACACTGTCTGTTCAGAGCTTTCGTTATATGCATCATAGTCGGAGAAAGAATCGTCTCCTGACTGAGAAGTAGGAAGATAACTCGAAGGGTTTTGATGAAGATTCCCTTGACCGATTGTATCTCGGCTTCGGGAACGGGTATGTCAAAATACTCCCTCAGAAGATTCTTGAAGTAAATCCAAATACTGCTGGCTAGGTCGGCGAGGTTTGTCGTACTTGGAGCACTTTCTACTCCCAGTGCCCCGAGAAGTCATGTTGACAGAAGCGTACAACACTTCTTCATCCTCTGACATAGGTTCAGATTTTGCAAAAGTTAAACGATCAAAGACAGATCGTTTTGTTGTTTGACAACAACATTGGATGATGACTTTGTGGTTACAATGATGATCAGATGGTTGAACTGGAGGTGTTGAGACGTTGTCCCGCTTTTGCCTGAGATGTTCTCGGAGATCGGGAACAACAGCAGGACGAGAAAAACTCTGAGGGATCTGTTCTTTGATAATGTTCGGAACATGATTCCGATTTTTCAACTGTTTAGTCCCTCGAGTGTACAGGGAAGTGCTCACTTCATTAGCATAAGTGTCAGGATCTTTGGCCCTAAAAGTTTGTCTTTGATGTTTGATCTTAGGCATTGGTTGTTTGCGTTTTGCCGAAGTAGGCCTGTTGAGATAAGTCCTTAGATCTGCAAACTCACCCCCAGGGGCTTCTGTCTGAGACACCAACAATTTTCCCTGTCTTGAGCGGGATATTTTGAGAGTTGGGAGGTCTTGGAATTCTGCTACCGGGGTAGGCAGAATACCTCTTTGGTCAGTACAAGTTCTCTTATCATGAAGGAAAGAAGAATCCTTATTTGAAAGAGTTCTAGTACTGATTGGTGCAGAGGCACGTTCAGATTGATCTTCTACAGTAAAAACTGAAGAAGATTGAGAAAAGACCAAAGGGTATTTTCCTTTGTTTTGTGATGAAGGGTTAGCTAAAGAGCGTTTCCCTCTGTTGTCTTCCAAGTCATGGGACAAGGAAGTTTGAGAAAAGACCAACGGGCCTTTTCCTTTGTTTTGAAGAGAAAGAAGAATAGCCAAAGGACTACCCCCAGTAGATTGTACAGGAGCAACAGTATATTTGGGAAGAGGAGTAGAGCCTTTCCCCTTGTTATGAGAAGAAGAAAGTTTAGCCAAAAGGCTGTCACTCTTGGATTGCGCAGGAGCAGTTTACGCATGAATGGATGGTGTACTAGTTTTGGCCACAGAAATTGTGGTTTGCGCATCAGGAGTTCTTGCTACAGAGTGCTTAGGGTGGACTCTGGATGTTGGAGCATTGGACTGCGCAGACAGATTGGCAGCCAATTGCGCCAGGGGCATAGGAGTCCTGTATTTAGCCAAGACAGCATATGAAGTACTCTATATACTGGCAACAGCAGATTGTGCAGCAGTAGCAGGGACAGATTGTGCAGCAGGTTTGATGACAGAAGCTTTGGACTGCACAGCAGTCTTGCTGGCAGACTGCGCAGGAGTCTTGCTGGCAGACTGCGCAGGAGACTTGTTGGCAGCATCAATAGACTGCGCAGCAGTCTTTAGGACCCACACTGGGCGCACTTTGCTTGTGGCAGAAGTGGTTGCAGTGCGAGGAATGGTCTTGGAATTGATCATAGCCTCGTAGGCTGTCTGGTTGATTTTCACAACCAGTGTCTTCTGCGTCTTTTCGATAGACGCTACGTCACATTGAGTTATCACTTCCTCGTTGGAGGAGAAAGTCGTCCCCAGCAGAGTCGCCATTTTGTTTGCAAAAACAAAAGTGTAGAACTTTATTGATACAAACTTTGTAAAAGATTACAATTTGAATTCTGGGAATGGTACAACTGTAGGAATCCAATCTAGATGACGATTGCTTTATCTCTTGGACGATGTGAACTTTGAAGACGGAGCCTCTGAAGTTGAAGACAACTCTGGAATTGAAGACAAAAAAGCCTCGGAAGTTGAAGGCAAAAGCCTCGGAAGAATGCAGCAGCACTTGGACAAGAACTCCTGAACTCTCTGAACTTTGAAGTCTGATCTCTGATCTCTGATTCTTGATCCCCCTTTAAATGGAGACTTGAAACTCTATTTATAGAGTTCTGAGAAATAACTAACTTTTAGTTATTCTGGACTGCGCATGATGGATTGTACAGCAATTGGATTGTGCAACAGTAGACTGCGCAGGCAGTTGCTGGATCATAGGCCAACTGTCTTGGACACATGGCATCATTTAATTGAAATACGCATGATCGTGCATAGACGGTTGCCACGTAATGAACAATCGATGGCATGAATGCCACATGTATTTTGTCATTTGTGTTGATAGAACGCGCACACTGAATTACGCTGACTTTGGATTGCGCAGACATGGACTACGCAGGAATGGATTGCGCCAACATGGATTGTGCCAACATGGATTGCGCCAACATAGATTACGCTGCCAGCTGTCCTCGAGCGCCGTGTTGCACGATTAAACGAATGGTTGCCTCGTTCTTCGTGCTGTCAGCTGTCAAAAGATTTGATTTGTGTCAGGTAATGATGATGATCTGCCACGTCAGCCTGCGCTTAGGAGTGTACGCAATCTAGTATGCGCAATCTATTTGCTGCACAAACTAATGTCTGTGCAGTTCATTTGAAAGATTCATTTCTTGATCTTCATGACTTTGTTGATGTGTGCAACTTGATTTTTTAGGACCTACAGTAGCATGTTCATCTTTGTCAAGATTAGGCATTTGAATACCTAATTGCTTGAACTTGTCAGCGCTCTCTTCTGCTGCTTTAGCGTCCACTATAAAGGAAGGTCAGTCTTAGAATTGGGTTGATCCTGTCCACATGCTGATTATAGGCAACATGTTTGATTTGTAAGTGTCTATAGTCAAAGCATATGGGGTTCCGAGAGGCATTTTGAGTGCTTCACGATGGAATCATTCAATGAAATGTTCAGTAGTTTCATTATGTCATTGTTTGATTTTGATGATTGCAGACATAATCATGTCGTTGGTTCCCTCATAAAATCGTTCCGAGAACATTTGTTTGAAGCCAGTAAAAGAGGTTATACAACCATCTAGTAAACTACGATACCAGTCATATGCTGCACCAGTTGTAACATCCAGTTTTCCAGATGAGGGTAATTTTGAAATTTTGTAATTATAATTATTAATTATTGATATTTATTTCACATTATGATTTTTGGTGATTTTTAATTATTTTTAAACTATTTAAAAACTGCTTTAAGTCATGACTTGTGATTTTGACGTGCTGCTAGTGAAACCCCAGTGACTGAATGACCTAGAGCCTAACCATGTCATTAGGATATTTAATTATCATTTTTAGCCTAGGGGTAATTTGGTCATTTTGACTTATTTGAATTAATTGATGATTTATTGAATTGGTGAATTCTAGTTGACCTTGACTTGTTGAGACCTAGTGAACTAGCCTAGAAGCTAACCCTAGCCATGGTGACCCTAGTCTAACTTGAGTTAACCTATTTTAGTCATTAGAGAATAGTTTTAGAATGAGGGGATTTGGTTTAGTGAATTTAAGTCATGGCTTGTGGTTTCATGAAATGACTTATGGCTTAATTATTTAATTGATCATGACTTAAGCCCATGGGCCATTTAGTGAACCCTAACCCTAATTTTTGAGCTTATGACCAGCCACTAGGGCTCCTCTCCCTATAAATAATCTCCTCCTTGAGTTCTTGCCTCTTTTATTTTCATTCCAACACTTGGAGAAAAGAAAGGTATTTTTCCCCCTTCAAAAAATTCTCATTTTATTCATTTGATCTCCTTTTTCATCCTAGTCTTTTGTATTGGGTTCTAATTTAAGTTTATGGACTGTTGGTGGAGAGCTATTTCAGTTTGGGATCAATTTGGAGCATTTGGCCATCAAGAAGAACACCCCCCATTTGAAGCTTTTTCTTGCAAATTGCACCTATAGGTAAAACCCTTTAAATTGCATTATTATTTTGATTTCTTTGCATATTAGGCTAGGTTTAGGTGTCCCCTAGCTGTACCTCGAATTTGAGTGGATTTCGTATCCGTTTGGTGTCCGTATCGGACACGTGCATAGTGTATGTTAGGTGTTCGATAGAATACCTCTTAGGAAATTATTTTCGATTTTTGAAAATGTAATTACATGAATTTGTAGATCTTAGTATGTACATTAGATTTTGTGAAGGGTGTTAGGTGTTTTTGTGTCGTTTTGTGTCAGTTTTTGCTATTGGACACGCGTGCACGACACGAGTGCACTGTCCTGCTCACTGACACCTCGTGTGCACTGTACATGACAATTGGACACGTGCCACTTGACACAGACCTAGGGGCAATGTCTGCAAGATACCCCCAAAGTCTCGTGTCGAGTCGTGTCGTGTCGAATGAAAAAACTCACTCGCACTGGTCGCACGGGCCGCGCGCGCGCACTGTGCACGCGAGCATTCCTTCACTGACACGCACGTTTAACTGACACGACACGTATTGTGGACACGTTGCAGGGCCATAGACACGTAGTCCTATAAGGGGCGAACACGTTGGCATGACTACGACTTGTGTCGTGCCCTGTGTCGTGTCCTAGGGCGACACACACGCGTGCACGACGCTGTGTGCCTGTGCAGTGTCTGTGTGTGTTCAAACACGATTGGACACGCCGTGTCCTGTCGTGGGGACACCATAAGACTCGTGTGGCCCTATGACACCTACCATTGTTTACCCACCAATAATTTTTAGTATTAACTTGATTTTAGGTTTCGAAATTCATTTTCCTAATTAGTCACTGATTCGCATTTTCAGTGGTGTTTTCTGAGAGTTTAATTCTGATTTTTTTTAAACTGATTGTCCCTGTTTTAAATTGCCATGATGATTCTTACACATGTGTATTATACTACTATATGTTAATTGTTGACTGGTGTGAGGTTTTTCAACTTTCGAATTAGATTTGGGTTGTTGAATTGATATGAAACTGTCATATAGGAACTATGAATTGAATTTCCTGAGAACCCAGTTTTGAACTGACACTTCTAAATTTCCTTATATTTTTCAACTGATATTTGATGTTTTAATCACCATATTGAATCATCTACAAGTGTATTAAATACTGCCAGTTTGATTCCATGTTAGATTAGGTTGTATTGGGTTTCAAACATTGGATTCGAATTTGCAGGTTCCCTTTTCTGATACATGATTAAATGAAGTTTTTTTTTATGTTTGCAAATGGTTCAACTTGATTTCAAAGGAAGTTCACATTATATTGCTGCACACCATGTTCAGTCACTCTGGACACATGCTTGCATTCACTGATTTCCTATACTCCCCCTCACTGTTTTGAGTTGACAACTGTAATGCCATCACACACATACAACTGTCTAAAACTGAGATGTGGGTTGAGTTCAAATTTATCTGAGAAATTGAGTTGAATGTTAGGAAAACCTGAGATTGTTGTATACTAAATTCCTGAGTTTCTAATTCACATATGAAACTGTCTTTTGGTTAGAACTCATTGAAACCTGGGAAACTGAGTTCATTTCTATTCCCTTTCTTGCTGAGAATTGATTTATCTTTAACACTATCACTCACAAGTTTTAGGTTAGCTAACTGATTTCCAGTTTACACCATGTTAGCTCACTGATTTTGATTTCATTATTAACTATATATTGATTCCAGATTTTCCCTAAACCTGAGACACCCCTTAACATGTGCACTGTTTTTCCCCTTTTTACTGAATGTTAATTTAGGACTGAACCAGTGAACTGGATTTTGATTTCCTAATGTGTGTGTTTATTTTTCCTGAGACTGGATTTTTGAAATTGTTGGGATTTTATTGATTGAACTGTTTTCCTGCATATTCATATATCAGTGTGTACTACTACCTACACATCACCTACACACTATGGTAACCTGAGGACAATGTCTTTTCACCTGGTTGTCACACACATCCACTATTTTTCTGAAATTTCTGAAACCTGTGATGTATCCCTACATCTATGTATCACTCACTTCACCCACATTGCTCTATATACACACACACATGCCTAACACTAAGACACCAATTTACACACCAGCACACACACAACTGAGAATGAGATTTAGTTTAGGTTCCAGATTTCCTTTTCCTCATTTTCAGTTTACTTTCATTTCCTTTACATTGGTTGTACTGCCATAGGGAGGGTATTATGGAATTAAAGGAGTAGAGGGGTTTGTATATCCCACATTAGATTACTTTTGAGGGTGTCCTTGGCTAGTGGCCTGCATTGTTATGCAATGCAGCCTGCACCAGCAGTAGCAACTAGCATAGGCCCTGACTATAGCAGGGCAGTGGCACAAAGGTTGCCCCTATGTGTGTGTTTATCTATAGATATGTATAGGTATATGGGTTATAAGGTATTGTGAGTATGTGTGAGTGTGCCATATGAGAATTTGAGTGGGTATGCTAGGGTGTGTTGTATATGTGATATATGTCTATATAGGGCTTGAACATATACATATGTAATATGTAGGGTTAGTTGAAGTAAGGTTGATATATGAGAGAGTATAATGGATATAGATATTTGGTTATGTGGGTAGCCTTAAGTACAGGTAATAGGATTACCTAGGTGATATGTGATAGGGTATTGGGTGCTAAGGTATTAGCTTACATTTGTGGTAAGGTATAGGTTGATACATAGGATGTTGATCTAGTATGACCTAGGAAGAGCCTAGTTAACCTTGTTTGACTCTTAGTTGACTAAAGGTTGACTAGTTGACCAAGGTTTGACAATTTAGCTAGCTATTGACCAGGTTTGACTTAGAGTTGACTTTGATTCAGATTTGACCTAGAATCATGTAGATTGCATCATAAACTTCATTTATCTTATTTTAAACACATTATAACCTATACTGCTCTATTTAGGATATTGTGACTCCGGTGCAGACATCTGATATTACATTACTCTTTTCAGAGTATCAGGCGAGTACATTCTCTGATAGTTCTCTCATTTATTTGTCAATTATTGTACTTCAGTTCTAGTTAGCTATATGTGATTCTTTGTTACAAACACGTACTGTTATTTCTGAATCCATGTATACGACACACATACTTACTCGTCTTACCTCTATTATTCGAATCACCATACGAATCACTATTCGAACCACCTATTCGTATCTTCATTTGCTGGTTGGACTTGTATTCGTCTTATGTGTTGGATTATGGATTCATTTATTTTAGATGGGCGGAGAAATACTTGATTAGACATGTGAACATTCTCACTATTCGAACCACCCCCTATGAATAATATTCGAACGATAGCCATTCCACACCCGGCCAGGTGTGTGATATGCCGAATTTACCCTTAGCCGTTTACATGTCTAACTAAGTATTTTAAAACACACTTGGAGAATTTATTCGAATCATTGTTAGATTATTGTGAATCACTATTCGTATCACCTTATTCGTATCACCTAATTCGATACACCTTATTAGAACAATGATTAGAATCACATTCGACTCATACTGTACTGGGATCACATTAGACTCATCTTATATTAGACTCACATTGGGATTACACTCGACTTATATTGTACCATCTTAACTCATTATGTTACTCTAGTTCAGCTAGATCTTATTTTATAGTCTTCATTGCTATGATTCTTCTCTTGTTTAGTTATTTTCTTTCATTGCACTTTATCTGTCTTTCTTACTATCACCTGAATATAAACAGCCATATTCATCAATACAACTGTCTATAACTGCTTTATAGTTCTCTGTCATTTACTTGGGATTTCTTGATGAATTGCACTCGTTCCTGTCCTGACTGGACCTGTTGAAAATATTACAGATGCTTGCCCTGAGGATATTTGCCCTACTTGCCTTGGAGCAGGAGATGGCTTAGCTACCTATGGCCCCGACACTCAGGAGTGATCGGGAGACTAGCTAGTAGACTTGGTTTAGTTTTCATGTTTTAGAACTTGAATTGTAAAAACTTGAGATACGAGTTTGTATTTGAGTTTGTTTGAGATATTATTATTTAATAGTTTATAAATGTTGTTGTTTAGTCTTTAGTTATAAACTTCTGTGTTATCTTATCGTTCTTAGACTGTGATTGACATTCATTATATGTATACTTGTCCTCCGTTCGGAGTTGAGATTTGACAAGTATATTATATAATTGCTTGAGTTGTTGATTAGATAGTAACCTAGGACAGCGTTTTACCGCCGACACTACGGCGTAGGCTGGACGTACCCACTTCTCGTGCCCCTACACAGGGTGCGGGTCGTGACACGTTTTTAGTGGTGGCCCATGCAGGTCGAGAGTCGCATTAGTGCGATATCGTGGTAGTACGGCGACTTAGTTGTACTGCTGCGAGCCTGTGATAGGATTGAGAGATAGGCTTTAACGGAGAGGTACTCAATCACAGTTAGGAATACTTGAGAAGATTCCGGGGATGACCCTTGAGAATCTCATTTTAAACTTCGATTTGAAAATCCTTTTCCTCTTGTTTTGATTCACCCTCACTCCTTGATGTTTAAAGGATCTTAGACTATTAACTTTCTTCATCGTTATCCTTACTTATATTTTGTCTATCTTATGTTGCTAATTTAGCACCAGTTTTACAAGCTTATCTTATTCGAGCTTGATCATGACATATTTTATTGGGGGCTGGCACCCACTAACATATTGTCTAATCAGAACCGGTGCATGATGGTCTGATCAACCTATTGTACTTTGGTTCGCTTCTCATATATTATTCTACATGGAGGGAGATATAGTTAAATTTGCCCTAGAGTCTCATCCACGACAGCTTTGGCAATTCTCTTTTGAATTATTTCCATCGCCTATGAACCACGTATTGTACTTAATAGAATCGTCTTTGAACTCTTTATTGTTTTGCCTTTCGCATATTTCAGAAGGAAAAGGTACTGTACTTTATAGACCAACCCAAGGTACCACGTTTAGTTTCCCTATCTAAAGGAGGAAATTGACTTATTTCTATATCCTTGCATCATCCCTTAAATTCTAATTCCTTGATCGTGACCAGTCGACCGGGTCATCCTCCTTATCATCCAGTGCTTGGGATCTTATTCAATTGAATTAATTCAATTTTGACATGGATATCAAATCTTGGATACTCGTGCTCAGACTTCAATGGCCTCGTTCTCCATCTTGCCTAAACTTCGATATATCCTAAAATTGATCAACTTAGATCGTGCCAGGACTAAATCCTCTTTTATATACTGTATTATTGGATTTCAATGCTATTGACACTCGTGCCTTAAACCTTCGATTTTGATCATCTTGGAATGGTAACCCTTCATAATTCATTCCTAGTTGTCCTTACCAGTTTCATATAGGATGGTAGACTGTCCCTTTGCACCTCCTTTTGAGGGAGCTAGGCCACCTGTAGCTCAGCACCAGCGGGGTAGAGCTTTTGCGATGGCAGTCGAGGAGACCGACGCTGTAGGTGATGGGTTAGCAGGTTTGTCCTTCTCATTCTTCCTTCCCACTTTCCTGTGTGATTCCATTAGTACCTGCCAGGATATAGTTGTGATTGCTAGATAGTGTAGCTACCCTTTCGAGACCGTAGAATTACGACCAGTAGGACAGTGTTGCATGTTATCTTTGACTTTGATTGTTGGGGGTTTGACCTAGTAGGGATACGATCATCTTAATTTCGAGGACGAAATTTTTCTAAGGTGGGTAGGATTGTAACACCCAATTTTCCAGATGAGGGTAATTTTGAAATTTTGTAATTATAATTATTAATCATTGATATTTATTTCATATTATAATTTTTGGTGATTTTTAATTATTTTTAAACTATTTAAAAACTGCTTTAAGTCATGACTTATAATTTTGACGTGCTGCTAGTGAAACCCTAGTGACTGCATGACCTAGAGCCTAACCATGTCATTAGGATATTTAATTATCATTCTTAGCCTAGGGGTAATTTGGTCCTTTTGACTTATTTGAATTAATTGATGATTTATTGAATAGGTGAATTCTAGTTGACCTTGACTTGTTGAGACCTAGTGAACTAGCCTAGAAGCTAACCCTATCCATGGTGACCCTAGTCTAACTTGAGTTAACCTATTTTAGCCATTAGAGAATAGTTTTAGAATGAGGGAATTTGGTTTAGTGAATTTAAGTCATGGCTTGTGGTTTCATGAAATGACTTATGGCTTAATTATTTAATTGATCATGACTTAAGCCCATAGGCCATTTAGTGAACCCTAACCCTAATTTTTGAGCTTATGACCAGCCACTAGGGCTCCCCTCCCTATAAATAATCTCCTCCTTGAGTTCTTGCCTCTTTTATTTTCATTCCAACACTTGGAGAAAAGAAAAGTATTTTTCCCCCTTCAAAAAATTCCCATTTTATTCATTTGATCTACTTTTTCATCCTAGTCTTTTGCATTGGGTTCTAATTTAAGTTTATGGACTGTTGGTGGAGAGCTATTTCAGTTTGGGATCAATTTGGAGCATTTGGCCATCAAGAAGAACATCCCCCATATGAAGCTTTTTCTTGCAAATTGCACCTATAGGTAAAACCCTTTAAATTGCATTATTATATTGATTTCTTTGCATATTAGGCTAGGTTTAGGTGTCCCCTAGCTGTACCTCGAATTTGGGTGGATTTCGTATCCGTTTGGTGTCCGTATCGGACACGTGTCATAGTGTATGTTAGGTGTTCGATAGAATGCCCCGTAGGAAATTATTTTCGATTTTTGAAAATGTAATTACATGAATTGGTAGATATTAGTATGTACATTAAATTTTGTGACGGGTATTAGGTGTTTTTGTGTCATTTTGTGTTAGTTTTTGCTGTTGGACACGCGTGCACGACACGAGTGCACTGTCCTGCTCACTGACACCTCATGTGCACTGTACACGACACTTGGACACGTGCCACTTGACACAGATCTAGGGGCAATATCTGACAAGACACCCCCAAAGTCTCGTGTTGAGTCGTGTCGTGTCGAGTGAGAAAACTCACTCGCACTGGCGGCACGGGCCGCGCGTGCGCACTGTGCACGCGAGCATTCCTTCACTGACACGCACGTTTAACTGACCCGACACGTATTGTGGACACGTTGCAGGGCCATAGACACGTAGCCCTATAAGAGGCGAACACGTGGGTATGACCACGACTTGTGTCGTGCACTGTGTCGTGTCCTAGGGCGACACACACGCGTGCACGACGCTGTGTGCCTGTGCAGTGTCTGTGTGTGTTCAAACACGATTGGACACGCCGTGTCCTGTCGTGGGGACACCACAAGACTCGTGTGTCCCTATGACACCTACACCATTGTTTACCCACCAATAATTTGTAGTATTAACTTGATTTTAGGTTTCGAAATTCATTTTCCCAATTAGTCACTGATACGCATTTTCAGTGGTATTTTCTGAGAGTTTAACTCTGATTTTTTTTAAAACTGATTGTCCCTATTTTAAATTGCCATGTGATTCTTACACATGTGTATTATACTACTATATGTTAATTGTTGACTGGTGTGAGGTTTTTCACTTTCGAATTAGATTTGGGTTGTTGAATTGATATGAAACTGTCATATAGGAACTGTGAATTGAATTTCCTGAGAACCCAGTTTTGAACTGACACTTCTAAATTTTCTGATATTTTTCAACTGATATTTGATGTTTTAATCACCATATTGAATCATCTACAAGTGTATTAAATACTGCCAGTTTGATTCCATGTTAGATTAGGTTGTGTTTGGTTTCAAACATTGGATTCGAATTTGCAGGTTCCCTTTTCTGATACATGATTAAATGTAGTTTTTTTTATGTTTGCAAATGGTTCAACTTGATTTCAAAGGAAGTTCACATTATATTGCTGCACACCATGTTCAGGCACTCTGGACACATGCTTGCATTCACTGATTTCCTATACTCCCCCTCACTGTTTTGAGTTGACAACTGTAATGCCATCACACACATACAACTGTCTAAAACTAAGATATGGGTTGAGTTAAAATTTATCTGAGAAATTGAGTTGAATGTTAGGAAAACCTAAGATTGTTGTATACTAAATTCCTGAGTTTCTAATTCACATATGAAACTGTCTTTTGGTTAGAACTCATTGAAACCTGGGAAACTGAGTTCATTTCCATTCCCTTCCTAGCTGGGAATTGATTTATCTTTAACACTATCACTCACAAGTTTCAGGTTAGCTAACTAATTTCCAGGTTACACCATGTTAGCTCACTGATTTTGATTTCATTATTAACTATATATTGATTCCATATTTTCCCTAAACCTGAGACACCCCTTAACACGTGCACTGTTTTTCCCCTTTTTACTGAATGTTAATTTAGGACTGAACCAGTGAACTGGATTTTGATTTCCATATGTGTGTGTTTATTTTTCCTGAGACTGGATTTTTGAAATTGTTGGGATTTCATTGATTGAACTGTTTTCCTGCATATTCATATATCAGTGTGTACTACTACCTACACATCACCTACACACTATGGTAACCTGAGGATAATGTCTTTTCACCTGGTTGTCACACACATCCACTATTTTTCTGAAATTTCTGAAACCTGTGATGTATCCCTACATCTATGTATCACTCACTTCACCCACATTGCTCTATATACACACACACATGCCTAACACTAAGACACCAATTTACACACCAGCACACACAGCAACTGAGAATGAGATTTAGTTTAGGTTCCAGATTTCCTTTTCCTCATTTTCAGTTTACTTTCATTTCCTTTACATTGGTTGTACTGCCATAGGGAGGGTATTATGGAATTAAAGGAGTAGAGGGGTTTGTATATCCCACATTAGATTACTTTTGAGGGTGTCCTTAGCTAGTGGCCTGCATTGTTATGCAATGCAGCCTGCACCAACAGTAGCAACTAGCATAGGCCCTGCCTATAGCAGGGCAGTGGCACAAAGGTTGCCCCTGTGTGTGTGTGTCTATCTATAGATATGTATAGGTATATGGGTTATAAGGTATTATGAGTATGTGTGAGTGTGCCATAGTGAGAATTTGAGTGGGTATGCTAGGGTGTGTTGTATATGTGATATATGTCTATATAGGGCTTGAGCATATACATATGTCATATGTAGGGTTAGTTGAAGTAAGGTTGATATATGAGAGAGTATAATGGATATAGATATTTGGTTATGTGGGTAGACTTAAGTACAGGTAATAGGATTACCTAGGTGATATGTGATAGGGTATTGGGTGCTAAGGTATTAGCTTACATTTGTGGTAAGGTATAGGTTGATATATAGGATGTTGATCTAGTATGACCTAGGAAGAGCCTAGTTAACCTTGTTTGACTCTTAGTTGACTAAAGGTTGACTAGTTGACCAAGGTTTGACAATTTAGCTAGCTATTAACCAGGTTTGACTTAGAGTTGACTTTGATTCAGATTTGACCTAGAATCATGTAGATTGTATCATAAACTTCATTTATCTTATTTTAAACACATTATAACCTATACTGCTCTATTTAGGACATTGTGACTCCGGTGCAGACATCTAATATTACATTACTCTTTTCAGAGTATCAGGCGAGTACATTCTCTGATAGTTCTCTCATTTATTTGTCAATTACTGTACTTCAGTTCTAGTTAGTTGTATGTGATTCTCTGTAACAAACTACGTACTGTTATTTCTGAATCCATGTATACCACACACATACTTACTCGTCTTACCTCTATTATTCGAATCACTATACGAATCACTATTCGAACCACCTGTTCGTATCTTCATTGCTGGTTGGACTTGTATTCGTCTTATGTGTTGGATTATGGATTCATTTGTATTAGACTGGGGGGGAAATACTTGATTAGACATGTGAATATTCCCACTATTCGAACCACCCCCTGTGAATAATATTCGAACGATAGCCATTCCACACCCGGCCAGGTGTATAATGTGCCGGATTTACCCTTAGCCGTTTACATGTCTAACTAAGTATTTTAAAACACACTTGGAGAATTTATTCGAATCATTGTTAGAACATTGTGAATCACTATTCGTATCACCTTATTCGAATCACCTTATTAGAACAATGATTAGAATCACATTCGACTCATACTGTACTGGGATCACATTCGACTCATCTTATATTAGACTCACATTGTGATTACACTCGACTTATATTGTACCAGCTGAACTCATTATGTTACTCTAGTTCAACTAGATCTTATTTTACAATCTTCATTGCTATGATTCTTCTCTTGTTTAGTTATTTTCTTTTCTTGCACTTTATCTGTCTTTTTTACCATCACCTGAATATAAACTGCCATATTCATCAATACAACTGTCTATAACTGCTTTATAGTTCTCTGTCATTTACTTGGGATTTCTTGATGAATTGTACTCGTTACTATCTTGACTGGACCTGTTGAAAATATTACAGATGCTTGCCCTGAGAATATTTGCCCTACTTGCCTTGGAGCAGGAGATGGCTTGGCTACCTATGGCCCCGACACTCAGAAGTGATCGGGAGACTAGCTAGTAGACTTGGTTTAGTCTTCATGTTTTAGAACTTGAATTGTAAAAACTTGAGATACGAGTTTGTATTTGAGTTTGTTTGAGATATTATTATTTAGTAGTTTATAAATGTTGTTGTTTAGTCTTTAGTTATAAACTTCTGTGTTATCTTATCGTTCTTAGACTGTGATTGAGATTCATTATATCTATACTTGTCCTCCGTTCGGAGTTGAGATTTGACAAGTACATTATATAATTGCGTGAGTTGTTGATTAGATAGTAACCTAGGACAGCGTTCTACCGTCGACACTGTGGCGTAGGCTGGACGTACCCACTTCTCGTGCCCCTACACAGGGTGCGGGTCGTGACACCAGCTAAACAGCCGATAAATTCTCTAGTAAGAAGAGCATCATTTGGTTGAAGTTGATCAGTCATTACTTCAAAATGATTGAGGTATTGACTTGGAGATGTGCTGCCATCAAACAGCATAATAGTAGAGGGTTTGTATTTAGGAGAAAATTGAACCTCTTTCCATTCTGTGGAATAGGGCTGTTTGATCCCAAGCTTCTACAGGACATCCTTCTGTTTGAAAGCTTCAAATTGAGTACGTAAAAGTTTTACTCCCTCATTGGTATCTTCCATTGATTGCAAAGTAGTGGATTAATTCAATGTGTTAGGAGGGGTACCGCATGATAAGTACCAACCCCGGCACCAGATTGACTTGGAATAGTTTGTGCGGGAATGGAAGCGGTGTGAGAAAATTGTACACCCAGCCCAATATTGATGGGAGCTGATGTTGTGACAGGTTCCTGAGTCAGAATCAGATTCACGACCGGTAGAACCGTATGTTGTGCCATAATTACAGCATGCATGCCTGTCATCATCTCAGCCATGTTTTTCAAACTAGCCTCCAAAGTAGCAATTCTCTGCTCTTGACTGGAAGTATCTTGAACTTCTGTGACGGCATAAGCAGTCACTTCTCTAGCCCCCGAAGATGAGCTAGTAGGAAAGGATGGTCCTTTCAGAACTTTCACTGTCAGCATCAGAGTCACATAAAGAACTACCCCAAGAATAAGCGATAGGGATATCTTTTTGACTGAAGAAATCTTAGTTCGAATCAAGAAGATTCTTTTGACCGATTGTGTCTTGGTCGGAAGGAAGATTCCTTTGACCGATTCTTTCTCGGCTTCTTGATCTAGTATATTGATATACTCCTTCATCGGATTTATGAATCCGATCTAAGTACCGTTGACTGGGATTGCAGGATGCATTACGTTTTGGATGTTTTCCACCCTCAGTGCTTCGAGATGTCATGTTAACAGGAGCATAGAGTAATTCATCTTCATCCACCAGGATTGGTTCAGGAGCCTGAACATAATTCAAACGGTCAAAAACAGACCGCTTGGCCAACTGACAGTAGCATTTGATGACAACTTCATGGTGGTAATTAAAATGATGTTCTTGCTATTGGACCACCGTTGGACAGGATGGATTTACAACCTTCTGCTTCTGATTTAAGAGTTCACGGAGGTCACTAACAGGACGAGAAGAAGTTACAGGAATGTAGTCCTTGACGATATTCGGGACATGGTTCCTATTCCTGAGGTGTCCCGTACCTTGAGTGTATAAGGACGTGCTAAGTTGGTTAGCATAAGTTGTAGGATCTTTCACCTCAGCATTCTTTCTCTGGTGCAAGTTAGCAACTGGTGCAGGTTGCCCTTGATACATTTTGTATTTTTTCGAAGTTTACCCTGATTGGCACCAGTTGATATAGGTGCGCAAGTCTGACAGGGGAGCTACTTGTGCATCTACTTGAGATACTAGTAGTTTGCCTTGTCGGGATCTTGAGATACATAGGGTTGGTAGATCCTGTCCTGACTTCTTTGGAGTAGGCATAATACCCTTTTGCGTGGATGGTTTATTCTGACTAGAACCCATCTTCCTGACAGAGATTTGGTTGCCTCTGTTAAGGAGAGTAGGATCCTTGTTTGAATTAGTACTACTTTTCACCCAGTCAATGACTCGAGCAGAATGAGGAAAAGCTAAAGAGCATTTTTCTTGATTTAGTGATTTCTCACTAAACTTCTGGTTTGGTGGCAAAGAGGGAGTCACTAAACATTGCTTCTCTTTACGTTGCGCTAGTTCAGAAGTATGTGCGGGTTGCGCCAGAGCATGAACATGCATGGTTGCGCTAGAGCAGGAACACGCGTAAGTTGTACCAGAGCGGAAAAGGCCACATGGCACTTTTCTTTATTTTGTCCAGCAGTGTGTCGAGACGAAGTCTCCTTCGATTTCAGAATCGGAGAAGTAGAGGGATTAGCCAAAAGACTGTCTACCTTTGGTTGTGCCAAGTCAGTGATGGACGCAAGTTGTGCTGAAGCAAGAACAGGTGCATGTTGCGCAAGGGAAGAAAAGGCCAGAGGGCACTTTCCCTTGTTTTGGACAGCGGTGTGTTGAGACAAAGTCTCCTTCGATTTCATAATCGGAGAAGTGGAGGGATTAGCCAAAAGTCTGTCTCCCTTAGATTGCGCCAAGGCAGTAATGGGCGCAAGTTGCACAGAGGTAGGGGATTGTGCCGTCGAGGACTTAGGAGTCCAAACAGAGCACGTCTTGCTCTTAGCAGCGGTAGCAGTGCGCTTGGCACCCCCAGCATTGATCATGGCCTCGTAGGCTGTCTGGTCGACTTGAACGACCAGGGTCTTCTGCGTCTTGCCGATTGACGTGTTATCACATTGAGTTGTCACTTTCTCGTCGGAGGAGAAAGTCGTCCCCAGCAGAGTCGCCATTTTGTTTGCAAAAACAAAAGTCTTATTACAAACTTAGAAAAGAATACAAGAGTAGAATTAATTTCTGGGAAAGTACAACTACAGGAATCTGATCAGAAGACGAACGCTTTATTCCTTGGACGATGTGATATCGAAGACACGAGCCTCTAGAGGATGCAACAGCACTTTAGCAAGAAATTATGATCGTTCTTGATGTTTTGAGATTGATTTGAAACTCTATTTATAGAGTTCTTGAAATAAATATTTAGCAGTTATTCTGGGTTGCGCGCGCTTCAGGTTGCCTGGCTCCTGTTCACTTGCGCGAACGGTTGCACTAACTATTGTGGACGCGTGGCATCGTTTGATTGAGATGCACGTGGTCATGAGCAGCATAGAGGGCACGTTCTACAAAGTTAGTGGCTTGTGCGCCATGTCACTCTATCCTGTCATCCTGAACACTGTTTGATCACCTTACGCGAGGTTCATCAGGTTGCGCGTGAGCGTAATGTAACAACCTGCGCGAGTGGTTTACACCAACTGCTATGGACGCGTGGCACCGTTTGATTGAGATACGCGTGGTCGTGGGCAGTGTAGTGGGCATGCTCTGCGAAGTTGGTGGCTTGCGCGCCACGTCACCCTGCTTAAAATAAGAGTTGATCAAGTGGTGCCAACTTGTCAGGCTGCGCATGGGCGCAACTCAACAACTGGCACCTTTGACTGGGTCATCTATGATGTACTAGTTAATTCTCGCGCCACTCAATGACTTGCGCGAACCAGCTGTCAGCATTAATTATATGCTGACAAAATCTTCTCGAGTGCCGTATTTCCTGAGATTTTAATTGATTTTCCTTAATCTCCGTGCTGTCAGTTGTTAGGTAATGATGATGTCGTTACAGCTTCTCGAGAAAGTACGCCATGTGGCGCTCGTGCTACCTGACTCCAGCGCAACTAGATGTTGGCGCAACCTGATGCTGCACAACTTGATGGTTTGGCGCAATGTAATGATTTGGCGCCATCTGATGATCGAACACTTGAATAGGTGGCACAGCTTAATTTTTAGCCTCTACAACCATATTACTGCTTTTGATATGGTATGGTTAGTATATCTAGATGAGACCCCAGACTGATATTGCATTGCATGACCCTGTATGTTATTCTTTCAAATTGTATGATTTCGATAAAGTTTTCTTAGACCATGATTGTTGGGGGCATGACCCTAGGGGAGTACGACCAACCTAAATTTCGAGGACGAAATTTTTCTAAGGGATAAGGATTGTAACCACCACTTTTCTAAAATGAGGGTAATTTTGAACTTTTGTAAAATTGATCATGTTAGTTATTAAAAAATGGATTTAAACCATGTTAATGATAAATTGGTGAATTTTGATTATTTTAATATTATTTAATTTGATTTATTGGGATTTTGTCATTTGCTAGTGAAACCTTAGAACTACTTAGCCTAGAGACTGACCATGACCATGGAGACCTAGCTAATGTAATTAGATTAGTTCACTACCACTTTCTAGAATAAGGGTATTTTGGTAATTTTTGAATATTTGATTATTTATGAATTTTATTTAATTAATAATGTGCTAAGTGCTATATTAGGTCTAACCCTAGAATTACCTAATCTAGATGTTGATCATGACCCTAGAAACTTAGTTAGTAGAATTCAACTAGTTAACTAAGTTCTAAAATATCTAGATACTAAGTTAGAAGCAAGATATTTGTTGAAACCTTAGTCTAGTTTGGGCCTTTTCCTAAAAGGCTTGATTTACAACTTGAGAAGGCCTTTAAACTAAATTGGACCTAACCCTAACCCTTGAATCACCCATGGCCGGCCAAGGATGGATCCTCCCACCTATATAAGTAATCATTAGCCTCCCTCCTTGCCTCTTTCATTGGAAACATAACCCTAATTATGGTTTTCCCCAAATTTTCCCCCTTTCATCAAATTAACTCCAAATTCAACCAAACTAATTACAAACCACTCCCTTTGAGTAGAAGAGGTCTCTAATGGCTAGCTAGGAAGGATTTGGAGCAATTTGACCATTGGATTTGGTGGAAGAACCTTGCAAGAGGATTTTTCATTGGGATTCCAACTCCCAATTGGTAAGAGCCTCTAAACCTTTTCAATTTCTATTTTCTTTCCATAGATGCATTCATTTAGGGTCCTCCTAGCATTAGGCTAAGTTTAGTTTGAATTTGAATCCATTTGGAGTGCGTATTACAAGAGTATCGCATACATGTCTCAAGTGTTCGATGAAATGCCCCTTAGGACTTTTTGTTCTCTATTTTTTGTATAAATTATATATTTGGAAAGCTTATTATGTGTGGATTGCAATGGTGTAGGACTGAGTCAATTTCTAGGTGTTTTGTTGTGTCTAATTAGACACAGGGATAAGCGTGCATGCACTACAGAGCTACAGTAGCTGCCCTGCTACTGTCATGTCCATGTGCGCTGGACATGACACAATTTCCTAGGCTTGTGATAGTTTTGGGTAGCCCCATGACTGACAGCTAGTGTGGATCTTAGGGCTTTAAGAAATGGAGGTTTCGATCTATGGCACGAGCCACAGATCCCCCTCTGCGCGGTCGACCACTGCACCCTATGATACTTGTTGAACACTGCGTAGACACACCTTGACACTTGATGGACACTCTAAATTGACACATTAGATCACAATATCTGTCACACTTGCATACACTTGTACTTGTTTGTTTTGCACACACTAGTCTTGCTCACACACTCACTTGGACACCCTTCCTTGCCATACTCTTGACACAATAGACCCTGATAGATATCTGTACACCCTTGTTTTGACACTTAATTATCATTCACCCATTCACTTTACTAAACCCACATGTTCTGATACTTTGTTTGACACACACATGCTCTGTGACACATTGCATTCACTTGCACCTGACACTTACACTTGCACTTCACTTGCAATGGTCTGTCACATTGCACTTGACACCCATTCTTTTGACACATTGCACTATGCACTATTGCTATACACCTTCACTCTTTGACACACTCTGACACCTGCTGATATACTCACATTCACATTAGACATCCACTGCATGCCCAGTTGCTCCGATATTGAATATTGGTTCAGTCGAGCCCTGTCTTAAGTTTCACTGCATTCATCTAACACATCTATCCTATCTAACTTGATTTGTTCTGTCCTACCTAGGTTCTGTTCTATTTGTTTAAGTATCAACCCATTTTGATCTTGATCAGTTCACAGGTGGACGTGTGATCTGTCCAATGCATTTCACTTGCAGTCCACACATTCTTTGAAGGCTCGAGTAGCTAAATGAGTTGGCCATCCATGTACTATTCTTATATCTAAACTCAGTCCTTGGGTTCAGAAATAAGATGGAAAGGAGGAACTTATTCTCGAGTCTAAATCACTACATTAACCCATATTACAATCCTTAAACTTCCTTTTCCAGGTTAACCCACATTATATCATCTCACCTTATGTTCAGACCCCTACAAATTAAATTTCATTCATGTCCTAACATCAATAATTAGTCCAGGATACATATTCTGTCCTACATTCTTTTTATTTCATTTCTATCAGTTGGATGTCCAGTTTGGATATCATGGCATGTTCAGATCCTTGGATATGGATAAATTCATATGTTTTGAACTATCAACCATTGTTATGATGAAATCCCTAAGTTTATGTCCAGTTGATACCTGTCATTGGGTGTTCAGTTAGCTAAGGTATCGATGTAACACTTACCTTAGTCTACATTCTCTGTACGTTTAATCCCTACACTCCTCGTTTTGGTTTCAGTCCATGCTCACAGGTTGCTTGGTTCACTGTACTCTATATACATCCAATTCTTTCATTGTACAGACCCCCATTCTATTCCTGTACACAGCATACACTCACACATTTCCATTCCCTGTACAGACCAGACCCCCATTCCCTTACCTGTGCACACTCACCTCTCCCTTGCTGCCAGGTTTGGGGTTTTGAATGCATTTGGGTTTTGTAATCTGAGATTGGTAAGTTTAATACATATGTGAATGTTTGTTGATGAGTATAGATATAATATCTATATATATCTGATGATATTAGATTGTTGTGAGTATAGTTTTGTGAGGATTTCAGTGGCTTGTATTTCAGTTTCCTGAATGTATTATATATGAGTTATTAGCTATGCTTTGAGCTGTTAGTTTAGAGCTCAGTTTCAGAGATGAGTGTGAGGGCTATCTTCTTGTGTTGTAGTTTAGTTTTCTGAGATTTATATATATGATAGATATATTGAGTAGTGAGTTTATATATAGATGTGTGAGTATAGGTATGAAATCTAGCATATATGTCTGATGTGTGAGGATAAAGTGGTTTTATAGTTCAGTTTTATATGTGTATAGGTCTTTTATATGAGAGTTTATTAGATGTTGTGTGGGTTTACAATGTTTGATACATAGATATATTATATATGGGTTATGTATATATTTGTGAGTATGAGATATTTACATATATGAGTTGTATCCCATATGTGAGAATGCTAGATTATATAGACGATGTATACCTATATATGATATCTATATATATGTTATGAGTATATAGTTATTTATGAGTTGAGGGTATATAGGTATATATGAGTATTGGGGATATAGGAATATAGTTGAGGGTATTGATGTGATGTATAAGTAATGGTAAATACATATGGTATTGAATATAGGGTATAGATTTATGTTTGGTAGTATCTTGGCCTATACTTTGAGATAGCCTATAGATTGACCTAGAATAGACCCAATAGGCATAATTGAGTTAGTTGAGGAAAGTTTGACCAAACCCTAGACAGTTGACCAAGTTAGCTTGGATGTTGACCGAGTTTGACTAGAAGGTTGACCAAAGTTGACCAAGAGTTGACTTTGACCTAGAATGACTTAATATCATTTACATTACATTGTATACTTCAATTATTATATATTTGAACTCTTTATAACTTGTATTGCTCTAAATAGGACTCTGTGACTCCAGTTTGGATATCTATACATATTAGTTGCTCGGGGTATCAGGCGAGTACATTCTCTGATCGTTTTCATTCATGATAGTATCTATATTGCTTGCTTTAGACTACTTTACTTGATGCTGTCACGTTGTTAACACGGATTAGTAATATATGGATCTTTTTATGAGATGTTATCTCCTTATCGGGTGCATCGAGTATTTTGTGTTCATGTACATTATCATGTGCATCATGTACTCCTTGTACTCGAATCTTTTCATGTACACTCATGTGCTCTCATGTACTCTCATGTTCACATGTGCTTCATGTATAACTAACTATCATGTATGTAATGTAACTTGACAAGATCCTTGTGTATTGATTGGGGTAGGGGTGGGTAGAAGTGGTTATGTGATCAATTCCTAAGTAGTTTCGTCATGTACAACTTTGTTAACTTAAGCATGTGCAATCCAAACCGATTACATAACCATCTTGTGCTCTAAATCACTTTTATTCAATTACAGTTCTTATTTTCTATACAACCTTCATGTACTCAGATTTGTCTATTTTTACTGTTCATGTACATCTCTCTCTACGGAGATTCATGTATTTCATGTTCTTCATGTACATCTCTCTACAGCATTTCATATATTTTATACTACTGCTCGTTCTATATTTCCAACCATATTTTGGAACTGCTTTCAGAGATATGTGCTCGTTCCCGTCCTGACAGGATAACGTTGAAAATTTTACAGATAACTTGGAGGATCTCAGCTAGTCTAGAGGAGACACCAGTAGAGCTTGGAGTAGATTGCTAGTGTGTTGTCTGGCTTTGTTTTCAGTTATCTTTCATGTGATGTATATAAATAGTACTTCTACCTTGGGATGTAATGTTAACACCAAAACTTATTTCTCTTCTGGATTGTATCGTACTTGATATCATATATCTATTTCATATCGTGTTGTTATCCATCTTTAATTACTTTATGATTGAGTTGTATCCTTCTGAGATTGTCCTCCATTTGGAGAGTATATCTTATTGGACAAATTTATTATTTTGTGTTAGATGTTGTTGAGACCTAGGACAGCGTTCTATCGCCGACAATACGGCATAGGCTGGATACGGCATAGGCTGGACGTACCCACGTACTCGTGCCCCTAAACTGGGTGGGTGTCGTGACCGAAACGTATCCTTCTATCTTCTTCAACAGTGTTCTGAATAATGAAGCATCACCGGTCATGTGCCGTGAGCAACCGCTGTCGAGGATCTATTTATTTCTAGCATGTGAAGGGTGTTCTACCTACAAAAGAATTTATAAAAATTTTGGTACCCATTTCTTGTAGGGTCCTGGAATGTTAGTTTTCGGTATCCATGCACATATATTTGAATCAACAAGTTTTCTAACTCTACATGCAGAAGAAATATGACTAACGGTGCCACAATAATGACATCTAGCATGACGAGTGTTGAATGCAGTGTATTGTGCATTATTGGTAGGTCTTGGTTTTCTATTATAAAAGAATGCATGCATGTTAGTCTTCTTGGGAAGAGCTTTGGTTTGGTTTGGTTTGGTCTAACAGTGTTGGGTTTGACAGTATTCCGATGTTTCGGTAAGTGACACGTGTTACTATAGGAAGCAGCTAGCTCGGGTTGTTTTTCTAACCTAATTTCCAACTTTTTGGAAGTGTCATACAATGCAGTATAATCAACAGTAAGTGTATCATTCCTGATAAGTGCTTGCTGAAGACTCTTTTTTTCATTGAGTGGGTCTTCCTCTAATTGGGTAATGGTCTTGTCTTTCTCTTCGGATAGTCTTGTGGTCTCATGTAGTAACAGCTTAACAGAAGAAAGCTCACCTACCTCACTAGAATTATCATTACTTCTAACCTCAGCTAGTAAGTCGGTAAGTCTTCCTATTTCACCTTTGTACTCCTTGAGTACCTTCTTAAAGTTTTGGTATTTACTATGCAGTTTTCTGTAATCACCTAAGAGGTCACTAAAGGCTTCACCTAAATGCTCAAAGGTAAAATCATTATATGTATCAAACAGGGGGTTAGTAGTTACCTGATCGAATGCCATTAAGCATACATTTGCAGCGTCATCAGATTGTTCATCTTCTGAGTCGCTGGCTTCGCTTTCATGCCATGTGCTTGTATTGGCATACTTTCTGGATGTTGATTTCTTCAGGTAGTCTTTGTCATACTTGTTGCTTTTCCTGGTTGATGATGATGTTGTTGGACGGTCCATTTTCATATGTCCTTTCTTCTTGCAACCGTAGCAGATAGGATCTTCCTCATTGCTGCTGCTGTTGCTATAGTGATCTTTTGTTCTTCTATTAAATCTCATGAACTACTTGAACTTTCTTACTAGGAGAGCTTGATCTTCAAAGTCAGAGTCACCATCGTCGGAATTATCTTCGACAGTTCTTCTGTGTTGAGCTTTGAAAGCGATCGACTTCTCCTTTGGTGCAACATCTTCAAAGTATTAAAGTTCCAGCTCGTGAGTAAGTAGCTTACCCATGAGTGTTTCAAGAGACATAGTTGTAAAGTCGTTCCCTTCAATGATTGTCGTAGCCTTCGGAATCCAGTTCTTTCTGAGAGCTCGTAGAAGTTTGCGAATCTTCTCATAGTTACTGTACTCCTTGTCTAATGATGACATAGGGTTTACAATATCCAGGAATCTCGTAAACATCTGAGTGACAGATTCGTTTGGCTTCATCTTGAACGCCTTATAATCCTGAGTAAGTCTGCTGATCTTTGACTCCTTGACTTGTGTCGTGCCTTCGTGGGTTACTTCGAGAAGTTACCACACTTCACTTGATGTTGTGCATGTAGAAACCCTGTTAAATTCAGTCCTGTCTAAAGCACAAAAAAAAGCGTTAATAGCATGTGCGTCAAGACTGACCTGTTTCTTTTTAGCTTTAGTACACTTGTCATGGGATTTCTCAACCAACTCCCCTTCAACAAGAATATGAGCAGGTTTTTTATAGCCATCAATAATAATAGACCATAAATCAAAATCTAGAGATTTCAAGAAAAAAACTCATCCGTGTTTTCTAGTATGTGTAATTTGTACCATCAAATAATGGGGGTCTGTTTGTGGCTTGGCCTTCACTTGTGAATTTCACAGTTGCCATGTGTTATACTGTAATCTATGTAACAGATGAAATAATTAAGAATATAATAGCAGTATTACCTCACTTTACCTATATAACCCGCTCTGATACCAATTGTAGGAACGAATTGTAAAGCGTAATACTCTGGAGGGGTGAATAGAGTAGGCAACAAAATTTAGCTAATTAAAAACGTTAGCAACAAGATCACAAATAATATATCACAAGTATGTAAAATGTAAAGGCAGAGATCAGAAAGCAAACGCAAAGATGGTGATGTATACTGGTTTCCCTTTTATGAGGACTATTACAGTCGGAAGAACTCTAGCTTCCAGTTGAATCTACTATTGGAAAATATCACAAGTTTTCATACGAAGTCCTTGCAACTTCTACAACGCGAGCTTTGATACGAAGAACTCGACCAACTTCAATTATGAAATGTTTTTCTTCAATCAAGCCTCTGATTATAATCTCTCTAAAACTTATAAACCATATCATACTGGCAAATCGACTAGAGGATTATAACTGGCTTGGGATTTAAAAATGAAAGCTTTTAGAACACTTTGGAAGATGTTTAAGCTTAGAGAGAAAAGATAATAAAGTGAATGAGTGAGTTGAAATGATTGAAATCCTTCTCTATTTATAGGTTTTTAAAAGTCAGAATTCTGACAGAAATCTTGCAGAATTCGGACAGAACTCTTTGAGAGAATCTCGGCAAATAGTCGTTGCATCCGTAACTGCAAGAGGAGCAAGTTGAAAAACCAAACGACACTAAACGAATTCTGGCCGAATTCTCCTGGGGCAAATTTTGATTTTTGGGATGTTTTATAAAACAGATTTTGGTTTTGGCTTATTTGAAAAGTTTAAGCAGTTAGGAGTTTTGTAAAATGGGTTATTTTCAAAACATAGGATATTTTTAAAAATATTTTAGGATAGCCTATTTGCTAGGTTCGACCATGACCAATGGGCCAACAAGTATGACGAGGGAGATCAAGCACTGCAGTGGCTTCTTTACTCCGTTGTCGATCTGACAACGAGAAGAACTTGCTCTGAATCTCTGAATGCCTGTGAGTGGTGATCTGGGTTTGCCAATCAAGAAGTAGTCAAAGGATCTGAATGAAGGAGGACTTCTTTTATCTATAGGTAGGCACATATACAATGTGCGCAGGGGTTGTTAGAGCGCAGGAGAACTGCACGCACGATAAAATAGCTGAATCTGTTGTAACTACACTGTTGGAGCTGCTACTGACTGACACGTGGCAGTTGTTGAGATTTGCCTGTTGCTGAGATCTTGGGTGGTTATCACCCGTTCATTATCATGACTGAGTCAATGCCACATATCATGTGTACGTCACTCGAAGATCTTGTTCAGTTTAAACAAACTGGATTTGATAGTATCTAAATAGATACAGTTGCCATACTATCCACGTGGTCTTCTTTTGACAAATGCCACGCTGTGAAGAAGTTGTACGCCGTAGGGGGCAGCGCTTTTGGATATCACCAAGGCTGCACTTTCGGACGTCTCTGAGGCTATGCTTCTTGGAGTTGCATTAGAAGACGTTTCTTTGCCTAATAACTGCAAACTGCTATCTGACAACTGACAACTCGATAGAAGTCAATAGTTGTCTTCTGGCACTTCGTTTGGTATGCCATTAACGCTGAAGTGATGGCACAATGTATGTGCCTCGTTTTGAGTGTTGTGCTTCTGGGTCACTAAGACGCTGTACTTTTGGGGGACTGTGCCTTTGGGCGATGAGTCACTGCACTTTTGGGACGACGAGTCACTACACTTTTAGGGCGACGAGTCACTGTGCTTTTGGGGCGTTTGAGTCGATGCCTCCTTAATTGCCGCCACTTTGAGGGACTCAAAAAGTGGTAACTAAAAGACTTAGTCAGAGGCTTTAATAAATGAGATTCATTGTGATGAATTCTAGGTTCATCCAATTAACTCGGAGCTTTTGACTTGCTGCCACGTGGCGTGCGGGATAGATCACACAAAACCTATAAAGGAGAGCTTTTGAGGAAGCCATTGTTCATTGTTTGTTGGCATTCCTGTGTCATGCTCGATCCCGACTTAGCTTCGGACGACCGTAGGCCTCGCATAAGTCGACTATTGGTTGTAAATCTCTTCGTTCAAAGAAGCTATAGTCTTCGTGGAGAACAACTTCAGAGACGCACTAGAGCGTTTGGTATGATGGGCTCGAACCTGAACAACATCTTCGTTGTGTTCTGCTTCGAAACATAAAGATCTTGGCTACAGGATTTGGGTTGATTGTCGGCCCTTTGTTATGCCGGAAGAGCCACATGTTGGTTGAGATAATGAGGACACTCGCTCGTTCACAAGGAAGTGATTCACTCTGACGAAGAAGAGTGTTGCACTTTTGTGGGCTACGCACTTGTAAGCTGCACACTTGTAAGTTGTGCACTTTAGGTTGAGTAGATTGTCTTTATATGTAACCATGATGAATCTAAAATAGACCTTTGTAATCATGATTTAATAAAGCATCTTTCTTTATGTATTGCGCTTTTTTGTTCTTTAATGTGCGCAGCAACTTCGTATCTCCTACGCTTTGTATATGCTATACTTTTTTCATGCTTCTACAAGACCCCCTTCAAAGTTTTCAAACTTTGGATAAAGTTTGGAATACTTTGAAAAGAAGCATGAAATAACAGTGGCATAGGAAGTGCGTAGCGCGTTGATGATCGGCCGTCATCGTTAAGAGAGCTTAGTAACCATCATCAGTTAGTTCATTTTTTAGCCATCATGACAATGACTCCTCATTTTTCGAAAGAGATCAGGAATGATTTCCTTTGCACGCGTTTCAAGAAGTTTCCTCAAATTCGAAGCATTTTTTGGTCTCATTTGTTGACACGTGTCTTTCCCTATAAATAGGGATTTTCTAAGAAGAAAGAAAACTTTTACTCTGTCTTCTTCTCTAAGCTTTTCCTGAAAAGAGAGCTTCTTCTTCCTAAGAGAAACCCTAGCCTTTTCCCATGGCCCCCAAAAATCCGAGAACCCCCAGAGCTTCCAAGGCCTTGAATATAATCTTTCGTTAATGGTGGATGTGGAGCTGGAGAAGATAGTTGCTGAGCTCTCCTAATATGAATTATAGCGAGAGGCTATTGCCCGCAGGATCGTTGAGATCAAGGTAGAAGTTGGAGAGGTGGTTACGGCCAAGGAAATCCAAGTCTCTCCAAGAAATCCTAGATGAGCAGTGTAAAGACCTCCGTAAACAGATCTAAAATTTGGAAGAAAAGTTGGCCATCACAGAGGGTGAACTGGAGAAGTCAAAAGACAGCAAAGGTCCCTTTGCCAGCAATCTACGGCCTTAGCTTAGGAGAAGGAGAGTGCCGGCGCTCATCAGGCAGAGTTGGAGATTGCTTATCGAGGCATATCCCAGCTTAGAGAAGAGGTAGCTAGATGTCAGGAAGCAGAGCGTCGAGCAAAAGAAGTCGTCGGACCCATGATTGCCTTCTTGAGGAATCGGATCAGTGACCTTTCGTGCCGGCCCTCGTAGACAACAGCTTTGTCGTTCTCTTTTTGTTTCCCCTCCATCGAGAGGCTTTTTATTTTGATGTAGCAGAACTTTTTTTTTTCCTTTTAAAAGAAATAAAAGTCTTGATTTTGCTTCTTTATTTGTCTACCGGTTATGAACTTTTGTAGTAGCGTAACTCTGCTAGGGATGTTTTCTTGTGGGGATGTTTACTTAGAGGTAATATGGATATAGTAAACACAAAATTTTACCGGCAAATTCTCTTACTCAGAGGTTAGACGAACATGGTAAGAATAGACACTATGGGGATATAAGGAACTACTCGGAGGTTGGTTTGGTAGGAATATGTACTCAGAGGTAAGATGGACATGGTAAACATAACATCTCGGTCAGAGATTTAAACAAACATGGTGAGATAAGGGGGCGAGGCGATTCAGAGGTAATGTGAACATGACCGCCTTTAGAAATATATGTACAAAACTAGACGTAGTATTTCTTTAGAAACTTGCCATTAATCAGCATCATTAGCAAATCTCCGTTAGGTTTGGTGAGCCAGTAAGCACCATTAGAATATACCATTTCTATGACGAATGGCCCTTCCCATTTGGGCTCAAACTTGCCAGGTGTTTTGTGAGTCATGACCATCGGCCTTCAGACTGATAGCACCAGGTCACCAACTTGAAATGTCCTTTCCTTGACCTTTTTATTGAAGGCTCCAGAAATCTGAACTTGATATAGCTCAATACGTTGCTGAGCTAACAGACGTTTTTTGTCCAATGCTTCCAACTCTTGTAGTCGACGGCGTTGATTATCTTCATCTATCAGCTGATTGGTGACAACCACTCGTAGAGATAGAATCTGGATCTCTAGGGGAAGTACCGCCTCTCTTTCGTAGACAAGAGAGAATGGCGTGTTGCCAGTGGGTGTCCAGTTGTATGGTAAGCCTATAGACATTTGCTGAGTTTTTCATTTCAGTCGCGCTTATTAGAAGATACGACCTTCTTGAGTAACTTTACGATTGTCTTGTTGAATGCTTCAGCTAGCCCGTTTGCTTCAGGATTGTAGGCCGTCGACGCTAAATTATGTATTTGATTTTTATCACAAAATCGATGGAACATATGACTCACGAACTGGGGGCCATTGTCATGGATAATTCTCTGAGGAACTCCAAAGCGGTAGATATTGTAGTACTTAACGAAGCTGATCACGTTTGAGGTTTTCACCTCAGCTAATGGTATCGACTATACCCACTTAGTAAAGTAGTTGGTGATGGCGAGGATGAACTGGTATCCTTTGGAGGACAGAGGACTAATCGGCCCAATGATATCCATTCCCCATACTTCGAACAGCCAAGCGGCCGCAGTAGGGTATAGGAACTCGGAGGGTTGGTGAATGAAGTCAGCGTGCAGTTTCTAGTACCCTGACCCACAAGATGCCTTATGACGGCTGGTCGGTTCGATGAAACCGGTTGGACTTGGGAATATGCAAAGGATCGCTCGAAAGGCTATGCGATCGCAACAGAAATCATCTCATAAATGTGAGTAGTGTTGAATCCTTCGAAGATCCTTTAGCTTCACGCTTAATAAAAGGACTATATGCTATGATTTTGTGTTGAGTTGATAAATGAAATCTTGCATGGAACCCGAAAAGATAATGAAAGATAAATAATCACATGACCCCAAGACTATTGTGAATCATTTTATGGATTGTGTGCTTTGAATCATTTTAATGAATTGTATGCTTGTGTGCTTTACAATAAAATACATGACATGCGAAGGAAATATCCTAAATACTTTGGCGGTGAGTATATCGAGCCTCTGTTCGATGAGTAGATGGTAACACAGATAATAAGACCCAAGAACTGGCATTGAGTATTCTTGAATTATATCTGAATGAACGTATGATAACACAGATGCTAAGTCCCAAGAATTTGGGCGGTGAGTACATTGAGTTCCAGTGGGAAGACGTATGGTATCAAAGATGTAGAAAAGAGATTGAGTGATCAATATTCTATTATCCCGTCGTCGATGTAGAATATTAATTACACTAAGACCCTAGATTGGGCAGTTGGTATTTATGAGATAAGCTCAAGGAATGGTTGCAATACGAATGAGAATGGTAGCTGATTACTTAACTTTTTCTTATCATGCATTATATATTTTTTATAGATAAGTTGTATATACTTGCATGGTCATGGAAAACTTATGCACAAGGTAGTTCCTCGAACAGTAATCCGAGGCCACAGACCTAGTTCGTCCTAGGGGAACAAGGATTGATGCCGACATACTAGCATCAGTATGCGGGGCCATCAGTGGGGCTAGCTACCTGCACTGCAAGGTGCACCATTATACCAGTAAAATGGTCCAAGATGGCGTGTCGCCAGTGACCTTCACATAGATAGGTTCAGTGCTAATGATGTCTTATGAAGGCCGAGTAAGTTATTACTCGATTACAGGGAAGGATGTCGAATGTTGGTAAGAATCACCTGAACGGTGACAAATATAATGAATTATGATATTGTTCTAACAATGTCTTATGCAGACAGAGTAAGTATTATAAATGTACAGGGATGACAATACGACCGTGGGTAAGAATCACCAAAGGGTGATAAGATATAAGCTTTACATTATGCTAGCTATGAATAAAGATGCATGCTTTACTTCTGTCGGACATGAATTGCTAATTGACCCTAAGGCAACGAGAAAGACCACTTTTAATAATGTTTTATAACATGATTACTTAGTGTTGTCTTCATAGGTGAGTTGGGCCAGCACTGCTCGCCATTACATAAATAATGTACTGACCCACATTGTGGGCATTATCTTAGGTGCTTGTACATGGGGAAATTATTTGATCAGTGCTTGGCATCGATGAATCGGATGGGTGCGTAGAAGCTCTTCTTACAAGATGATGTCTTCTACTATATTGGACATAATGTATGGAATATTGTAACTCAGTTGTACCAGTAAGATTGTAAGCAAAGTCGACATGTTCGGTTGTAAGCCTAAATGGCAAGCATATATTCAGTTAGCAATTCAAGAGTCTTGTAATCTGTTGTAAAATCTGTATTCAGCTGCAAGTCTTGTAATCTATTACAATTATCAATAAAGAGGTACATTTCTTTATATCTTGTTGTGACTTCTAGTTATCTGCTTGGTTTTGCTGCGTTGTCGTTGTTTTCTGAGAAATACCATTAACTGTAATGGTTTTGCTGTGTATAAGTGCAATATAGACTTGTACGGCATCACGTCCAGTGGCTAGTTTTTGATCCTCCAGGATCGGGGCGTGATATAATCGTATCCGAGCATGGCTTTACGCCTTGGATTCTTGTTTGATTTGTTCAATCAAAGTTGCTCAAAGTGCATCTGTGATTATTCAGAGTTACTTCCAAATTATTCTAAGTTGCTCCCTTGAATGAAATTTTGTTGATTCTTCTGGCTGTTCACTGGGTGTTCTGTTGGCCCATTCCATGGTCACACCCGATTTTAATAATCGACACTAACTTAAGTCAATACACAAAATATACGAACTGCTGCTAATCATTTCAGGTCTAATGAAATCAATATCAAAAGCGCACTACTACATCAGCAAGCATGCGAATCATTATTCTGAAGCTTATTCTCATTGGAATCAGTCCGAGTCATTTTACAATTTATTATGTATTTTATCTTTATTGAGTCTAGGATATAAATTGTAAGATCGACTGGATACTACTGGCTTAGGTTAATCATAGTCCACTCTCCTATACAACCTACCCATCCAAAGTCTACTTACCAAAAATATAATTCACTTTGTGCAACAAAAATTTAACAAATATTTTATATTTTTACTGACACTGACCGAGTTCGGTCAGTTTGAATTTAAATATTTGTTGCCTCCAAATCTGCATACAACGTTCGTTTGCGAAATCTTTGCATCAGAATTCTTTCCGAATTCTGTCCGAGTTCGGTCCTCGAAAACACCTATAAATAGAAGAGAATTTATCATTCAAAATCACTCAATCAATTCATCTTCTCTTCTCTCTTCAATAAGTGTTTTCATTTGATCAAGAGTTTTCATATTCCACCTACACATCTCTTAGCCAAAAGCCAGTAATATCTATTTGATCTAGAGTCTTTTGGTTCTCAAGAGTTGTAAAAAGGTTGTTCAAAGTTCAGAAACTATCTCTGTTGTGGAGCCGGTCGTGCGCTCGTCACCAAGCACGGTGTTGTGAAGTCGATCGTACACTTGTCACCAAGTACGATGTTGTATGAGACTGCAACCTCTCAATTAGCTTGTGCCTTAGTAGATTAACATTGAGCAAGAGTACTCGAGACTGGATTAGTCCTCTCAGAGGGATACCAGTATACATCGCTGTGTCACTGAGTTTGATCTCTCTATCTCTTGCTATATTTATTTACTTTCTCTTATTCACCGCCATAGTTATTTGCTTTTAATTTTTAAATTGGTGATTATTTTCTGCTGCACTCGCCCTCACTCTATTCACCCCCCTCTAGAGGTGCTCAACGGTCCAACAATTGGTATCAGAGCGGGTTATATTCTAATATAACAAACCTCAGAGAGTATATATGGCAGCCGTTAAATCTATATTCAACGGTGAAGGGCAATCCACAAATAGGCCCCCACTATTTGATGGTGCAAACTATACCTACTGGAAAACACGAATGACATTCTTTTTAAAGTCTCTTGACTTTAATCTTTGGTCTATAGTAGTTGACGGTTATAAGAAACTGGCACCTACAGTAGTTGATGGCGTGCTTGTAGACAAGCCTCATGACAAAGATACAGAGACTGAAAAAGCAAAGGCTAGTTTAGATGCTCGTGCCATCAACGCACTGTTCTGTGTAATTGACAAAACGGAGTTCAACAGAGTTTCAACCTGTAAGACGTCTCATGAGATTTGGAAACTTCTTGAGGTAACTCATGAAGGAACTTTCCAAGTGAAGGAATCCAAAATCAGCAGACTAACACAGGAATATGAATCTTTTAAAATGAAATCCAGTATGTCAATTACACAGATGTTCACTCGTTTCCTTGATATTACTAATCTTTTGCAATCTCTTGGTAAGGATTACAGTAATCACGAGAAGGTCAGAAAAGTGCTACGGGCTCTAACAAAGAACTGGAACCCAAAGGCAACAACAATCATTGAAGGAAACGATCTCACCACCATGTCTCTGGAAACACTTATGGGCAAGCTCATGACCCATGAGCTTGATCTGCAAGAGTTTGAAGAAGCTACCCCAAAGGAAAAATCTATAGCCTTTAAAGCTCAAGCCAGAAAGTCAACATGCAATAATTCTGAGGAAGAATCATCAAGTGGTGATGAACAAGCCCTATTATTGAAGAACATCAAAAAATTCCTAAAGTTTGAGAAAGCAAACAGAAGGAAGAGAGATATCCAAGAAAGGAATGAAGATGAAACAATATGCTTCGGATGCAAGAAATCAGGACATATGAAGAAGGACTGTCCAACTTCAAAAGAAAGCAGTCCATACGATAGATCGAGATCAAGCAGAAAAGTAACAACTAGTTGAAAGTATGCAAATACAAGTATCTGGCATAAAAGCAACGCCAGTGATACAGAAGAAGAAGGCAGACCCTACGAAAATGCCAATGTCTGTCTTATGGCTTTTGATAAGGTATCCTCAAATCCTTTGTATGACGACTTTACTTTCGATGAATTAGAAAATGCCTTCAACGAACTACTTGAAGAACACAGAAATGTGCTTGACAAGTATAAGCAATCTCGAAAAGAGGTTAAGGCATGCACAACCGAAGTAGCTAGACTGTCCAGTCTCATTGAAGACATTAAATAGACGTCTACTACCGGTAACACGAAAGAGATAACCAAGCTTAAAGTAGACTATCATGAGTCTATCCTCAAAATTGAAAATAAAAAAAGAGACTAAGTCAAATTACAAGAGTTATATGACATAGAGAAGAAGAAGCACTTAGTCACAGAACAAAGACTCATAGATATGACTGCTAAATATGAAGAGTCTTATACGGTTTCTAAAAAGATTGAAATCAAGTTAGGCAAACAGGCAATACCTGTGACACAGCCAAAGTTTAGTCCTAATGCTAAACATACACCTAAGAGGACTAGAACACAGAAAGCACGTAAGAAACACGAATATCACCATGCTTTCACTTATAGATTTTCAAAGAAACCATATATGCATGTCAACATAAATTTACTAACACGTTTTCAAAACTTACTTGCACATACTGTGGTACTTATGGACACATCACAGTATTGTTTAGCAAGAAAACTTGTTGACAATTGCACATTATTTTGGAGACCTAAGACTAATCAATATGGACCCTTCAGTAAATGGGTACCAAAGGATTCATCTACTTGTTTTGTAGGTGGACCCTCAACCCTCTCATGCTAAAAGCAAGTGGATCCTCGATAGCGGATGTTCGCGGCACATGACTGGTGATGCATCTTTGTTCGCCACGCTATCGATGAAGAAAGAAGGATACGTCTCCTTCGGAATCAACCTGAGAGGTGATATTATTGGAAATGGCACTGTTGGTATATCTTCTTATCCTGTAATAAGAGATGTTTGTCTAGTTACAGAATTGAAACATAACCTATTAAGCATAAGTCACTTTGCTAATAATGGTTATGGTATCAACTTTGTAAAAGACAAATGTACTATATATGATATGTCATCTAGTAATCCCGTATATTGAGGGATTAGAGAAGACAATATTTATGTTTTCTTTCTGGAGAGTACTAACAATGCAGGTAGATGCCTAGTAGCTAACCTAGATGAAAGCTGGCTATGGCATATGAGACTAGGACATGCCAATATGGACACTATCTCACGACTAAGCACTAAGAAGCTGGTAAAAGGACTCCCTGAAATATCGTTCAAGAGAGATATGATATGTGCTGACTGTGAAAAGAACAAAGCACATAGGTCTACTGTAGCACCCAGTTTCTAAAATGAGGGTAATTTTGAAATTTTGTAATTATAATCATTTAATAATGATATTTAAACCATGTTATGATTTTTGGTGATTTTTAATTATTTTAAAACTATTTAAAATGTTGAATTATGATTTTGATGGTTAACTAGTGTAACCCTAGAGACTGCATGACCAAGAGACTAACCATGATCATGGGGACCTAACCATGTGATTAGGATGACTAATTGTGACTTTTTAGCCTAAGGGTATTTTGGTCATTTTTGACTTATTAATGAAAATGAATTTTGATTAATTAATATTGTGTTAATTGAATTGTTAGAGACTAACCTAGTTTTGACTAAACCTAGATGTTAATGATGCTCATGGAGGTTTATTTAGAAGGTTAGAGACTTAATGGTTAAGTTAGATTAACAATATCTAGATATTTCATAGTAGGATATTTACCTATTGGGATATTTGTGAAAAAGAAAGCCGTATGACTAATTGAACCAATAGGAAGGCTTAGAATTGGGTGGACAAGCCCTAGCCACTCATCTATATGTAAAACTAACCCTAATTCATCTAATGACCAGCTATCAAGTGTCCCCCCTTCCTATAAAGAATCCTTAAGAAAACCCTTGCCTCTTTTTACCTCTACATAGAACCCTAATTTGTTCTTCCCCAAACTTGAGAGCTTTTCTCTTGATTTTGATCTCCATACCCTCCACTTCTTCCAATCTACCATCATTTCTTCTCATTCAACCAAGGAGGAGGCACTAGCAAGGAGCAAGGAAGGGTGTCTATTTTGGAGGAGCTTTCGTGTCGGAATCGTGTCCTTTGAGTGTATCATTGGGATCCCACTTCCAATAGGTATAACCATCTCTCTATTTCAATTTCTCTTGCATTTTAGTTAGATTTGAATCCATAGGATCCACCCTCATGCATGTACAACCATTAGATTTTAATTTGAGGCCATTTGGAGCTCTCTTGAGGATTTTAGATATGTGTCTTGAGTCCTACTTGATAGATCCCAAATTGGGACATCCCATGTGTATGTATGATAATAGTTTAAATAGATATTTAAATTTAGTTTTAGAATGGTTAGAGAGTGGATTGATCTTAGTTAGGATGGTTAGAATGAGTTTCATTTGGATACCTATGTTGGTATCCAAGTATCTTGGCCTACATGTGTTTCTTTTGTCCAAAACAACTCAAATTCGTCATAATATTCATCCACGTTTTTATTAACTAAAGCAACTTAGAAATGTCATAACTTTTAGCTTAAAACTTCGATTTATCTTCTGTTGTTTTAAAAGAACTGTATCGAAGTTAGCTTTCCAAATATATATTTTAATAAGCCAAATTCGTTTTGAAACTTTCTGTAAAATTATTTGAGTGTCAGCTGTACGAAAGACGAACGCGTTTCAGTATTTTTGCGATTCCGGGAGCTTCCGGACACGAACATGCGAACCGTTTAAAGTTTCGGAAAGCTAACACAAAGGGCTACGACATACTTTAATCCTAGAATTTAGTGAAGGCCCAATTGATACAGTATTGGTTTTAAGTAGAAGAGTGACTATACGACATAGACATTTTGTGTAACCTATGAGCCTATGTAGTATGGATATTAAATGAATGTAGAGTATGTAATGCATGATATGTTAGATGAATGAAATGATATATATATATATATATATATATATATATATATATATATATATATATATATGGTTGAATGCAAGCATGTAGGAATGCAATCAATGTAATGTATGTAAGCAATGCATAAATGCATGAATAAAAGAATGATATACAATGTATGCATGAAAGTATATAATGAATGCTAGATATGAATACAAGGTATACATGTAATGATAGATATGAATGCATAATGTATACATAATGTAATACAATATATAATGATAGCATGTATGGTAATGTAGAATATATGATGCAAGCATGTATATGTCTACTGTTTTCCCTTTTTCTGACATTTTTTCTTCCCTTCCCTTTCTATTTTAGTTTTCCCCCTTTTTTCCTCTTCTATTTTTCCATGTTGTATACAATGTATATAATTTATAGATGCACGTATTTATGTAATATACATGAATGACATGTATGTAATAAAAATAAGTATATGTATGCAACTTAATGATATGTGAATGTAATACAATGTAGAGTATGCATATATGAAATATAATGTATGCAAGTATATAATGTATTCAAATATGTTTGTATGCATCTATGTATGTATAGGTGCATGAATGAATGCAAGTATGCATATGTGATATGTATGTAGGCATGTATGCAATGTATGTATGTATATACGATATGTATGCATGTATGTAATGTAAGTATGTATGTATGTATTTCTATAAACTGAGTTAACCTATAACCTTTTACACACATGCATTCATACATCCTTTGACACCATGTATCCCATGTCACATACACCTACCTATCACTAAATCTGAGAACATTAACACATATCCTTTCACATACATGTCACACACATACACTCACTTACTCTTTTACCTCTCCTTCGCTCTCTCTATGTATATATATGTATGTGCCTATATATATAGCTTTCCTATATATATCTATGTATATGACTATATGAATGTGAATAATATATATATATTATATGACTAAGTTTGTGTGCCTTGTTAGCTTATGGTTTAGTTTTGTGCTTGGTTTAGCAAGTGACTTAGGCTATGAGTTAGTAGCTATCTTGGATACTTGATTTGCATATACTTAGTTTGTTTAGACCTAGAATTGACTAACCTAGACTAGTTGACCGTTGACCCAACCCTAGCTAGTTTGACCATAGTTGACTAGATTTGACCGAGTTTGACTTTATAGTTGACCAGAGTTGACCAAGAGTTGACTTTGACCTAGATTGACTTAGACTCATGTAGATTGCATTATAATTTCAATTACCATACAAATTAAACTCTTTATAGCCTGTGTTGTTCTAACTAGGACTCTGTGACTCCAGTTAGCCATCTTTTCATATCAGTTGTTCAGGGTATCAGGCGAGTACATTCTTTGATAGTTCTCTTATTTACTTGCCAATTACTGTACTTCAATTCTAGTTAGTTTTATGTGATTCTTACAACATGTATGGATAATTTTGGATTCATATATGCGACACACATACCATGTTGTCTGGCCTCTATTACTGGAATCATTGTTGGTATCATCATGTCTGGCATCTATTACTGGAATCATTCTGGAAGTATTGCTGGTATCATCATGTTTGGCTGGACTCATCTCGATTTTCGTGTCTTATACTGGATCCACTTGTATTACGGGACAGGAAAATATTGAGTAAGACATGTAGATATACCCCAAATCTGGAATCTTCCTATTGGAATCTACTAGAAGCATAGTCATCTCTCGCCTGATCAGTGAGTGATGTGCCTGAAACCTACAGCCGTTTACATGTCGATCTCGATATTTTAAAACACACTGTTAGAGTATAGCCTAGACTCACCATGGAATCTTTGATCACTAACTGGAATCATCTTATACTGGACTCATCTTGTATTGGAATCACCTGGTATCAGATTCATGTTGTCTGGACTTACTTGGGTTTTACACTTGTTTACATTTACTGTCTGGACTTATATCATGTTACTCTAGTTCAGCTAGTTTCTATTTACAGTCTTTATTGCCATGATTCTTCTTTTGTTTTAGTTATCTTACTTTCCTTGTATTTTAACTGTTTCTCTATACTACCACCTGAATATAAACTACCATGTTCATCAATAAAACTGTCTATAACTGCTTTATAGTTCTCTGTCATTTACTTGGTTTTTCTAGATGAATTGTACTCGTTCCTGTCCTGACTGGACCTGTTAAAAATATTACAGGTAACCTGGAGATTCACAGCTAGCCTAGAGGACCAGTAGAGCTTGGAGTAGATTATTAGTTTATGGTTTAGTTTTACTTTTAGAACTTCTTTGTAATAAGTAAAAATTGAGTTGTATTTGAGATTATTTGAGATGTTGTTTAGAAGTTTATTTAAGTTGCTTGAGTTTCATATAGTTGTTAGACTCATGTGTTATCTTATCGTGCTTAGATTGTGATTGAGTATTATCGTATCTTATACTTATCCTCCATTCGGAGTTGAGATTGTGACAGGTATATTATATAATTGCGTGAGTTGTTGATTAGATAGTGACCTAGAACAGCGTTCTACCACCGACACTGCAGCGTAGGCTGGACGTACCCACTTCTCGTGCCCCTACACTGGGTGCGGATCGTGACACATTTTTATGGTGGCCCATGCAGGTCAGAGTCGCAACTAGTACAATTTCGTAGTGGTGCTCGACTTAGAGTGGTGCTACGAACCTGCTGTTAGGATATAGGATTAGGCAGTATAAAGAGTTACTCAATCACAGTTAGGACTACTTGAGAAGATTCATGGGATGACCTTTGAGAATCTCATTATAAACTATCTCGAAATTCAATTCCGACAGTTTCTATCTACTTCCTTGTTCATCGTTGAATTTGATTCTTGGTATTCATTATTGATTTGATTTTCTACCAAGATAACATTATGGGCTAGGTTGCCTCAGTCATGAAATCTAGAGTCTTCTACAGCCATATTAGCTGGTTTGGCGATGAAATAGAGTCTGATTTTGGATATATTTTTTGGGTGTGGGAATTTAAAGTTTTCGCTACCAAGATAGCGACAATACAAAAATTTTAAATACCATGATTCGAGAGGTATGTACATTAGTTATAGACTCTATGGATTATCGCAGCCATACTTATTGGTGTGACGAGGATTCTGGTAATATGGTTCTGGATAGACGGGTATGATTATCAGATTGCAAAATAAATACCATATAGATGGTGCCCTAGTATAATAGAGTGGAATATCAGTATGGATATTACCTGAGTATTATGGATTAGATAGAGGGATGAAGGCTACCTGTAGCACAGCCCCGTGCCCCACACCATCAGAGGGATATACCCTAGAGGGGCAGGGCTTTTGCGTTGACCATCGCGTAGACCGACGCTACGGGTGACGGGTTAGCAGGTCTTTCTTTCATGTTCTTCTTACCATCTTGTTGTGCGATTCCATTAGTACATGTCAGGATGTTTTGTGCTGTGATAGATAGTATAGTGACCCTGATTAAGACCGTGATATCACGACCAGTAGGACCACAATTTGCATGTTTTAGATATAGTTTTCTTGACCTTGATTGTTGGGAGTTTAACCTAGAAGGAGTACGACCATCTTAATTTCGAGGACGAAATTTTTCTAAGGAGGATAGACTTGTAGCACCCAGTTTCTAAAATAAGGGTAATTTTGAAATTTTGTAATTATAATCATTTAATAATGATATTTAAACCATGTTATGATTTTTGGTAATTTTTAATTATTTTAAAACTATTTAAAATGTTAAATTGTGATTTTGATGGTTAACTAGTGTAACCCTAGAGACTGCATAACCTAGAGACTAACCATGACCATGGGGACCTAACCATGTGATTAGGATGACTAATTGTGACTTTTTAGCCTAAGGGTATTTTGGTCATTTTTGACATATTAATGAAAGTGAATTTTGATTAATTAATATTGTGCTAATTGAATTGTTAGAGACTAACCTAGTTTTGACTAAACCTAGATGTTAATGATGCTGATGGAAGTTTAGTGAGAAGGTTAGAGACTTAAAGGTTAAGTTAGATTAACAATATCTAGATATTTCATAGTAGGATATTTACCTATTGGGATATTTGTGAAAAAGAAAGCCTTATGACTAACTGAACCAATAGGAAGGCTTGGAATTGGGTGGACAAGCCCTAGCCACTCATCTACATGTAAAACTAACCCTAATTCATCTAATGACTAGCCATCAAGTGTCGCCCCTTCCTATAAAGAATCTTTAAGAAAACCCTTGCCTCTTTTTACCTCTACATAGAACCCTAATTTGTTCTTCCCCAAACTTGAGAGCTTTCCTCTTGATTTTGATCTCCAAATCCCTCCATTCTTCTTCCAATCTTCCATCATTTCTTCTCATTCAACCAAGGAGGAGGCGCTAGCAAGGAGCAAGGAAGGGTGTCCATTTTGGAGGAGTTTTCATGTCGGAACCGTGTCCTTTGAGTGTATCATTGGGATCCCACTTCCAATAGGTATAACCATCTCTCTATTTCAATTTCTCTTCCATTTTAGTTAGATTTGAATCCATAGGATCCACCCCCATGCATGTACAACCAATAAAATTTAATTTGAGGCTATTTGGAGCTCTCTTGAGGATTTTAGATATGTGTCTTGTGTCCTACTTGATAGATCCCAAATTAGGACACCCCATGTGTATGTATGTATGTATGTATGATAATAGTTTAAATAGATATTTAAATTTAGTTTTAGAATGGTTAGAGAGTGGATTGATCTTAGTTATGATGGTTAGAATGAGTTTCATTTGGATACTTATGTTGGTATCCAAGTATCTTGGCCTACATGTGTTTCTTTTGTCCAAAATAACTCAAATTCGTCATAATATTCATCCACGTTTTTATTAACCAAACCAACTTAGAAATATCATAACTTTTAGCTTAGAACTCCGTTTAATCTTCCGTTTTCTTTAAAAGAACCGTATCGAAGTTAGCTTTTCACATTTATGTTTTAATAAGCCAAAATCGTTCTAGAAATTTCTGTAAAATTATTTGAGTGTCAGTTGTACGAAAGACGAACGCGTTTCGGTATTTTTGTGATTTCGGGAGCTTCCAGACACAAAAATACGATCCGTTTAAAGTTTTGGAAAGCTAACACAAAGGGCTACGACATGCCTTAATCCTAGAATTTATAAATGCCCAATTGATACAGTATTGGTTTTAAGTAGAAGAGTGACTATACGACATAGGCATTTTGTGTAACCTATGAGCCTATGTAGTATGGATATTAAATGAATGTAGAGTATGTAATGCATGATATGTTAGATGAATGAAATGATATATATATATATATATATATATATATATATATATATATATATATATGATATGTATACTCTTTATATTAATATATATATATATGGTTGAATGCAAGCATGTAGGAATGCAATCAATGTAATGTATATAAGCAATGCATAAATGCATGAATGAAAGAATGATATACAATGTATGCATAAAAGTATATAATGAATGCTAGATATGAATGAAAGGTATACATGTAATGATAGATATGAATGCATAATGTATACATAATGTAATACAATATATAATGATAGAATGTATGGTAATGTAGAATATATGATGCAAGTATGTATATGTCTACTATTTTCCCTTTTCCTTACATTTTTTCTTTCCTTCCCTTTCTATTTCAGTTTTCCCCCTTTTTTCCTCTTCAATTTTTCCATGTTGTATACAATTTATATAATGTATAGATGCATGTATTTATGTAATATGCATAAATGACATGTATGTAATGAAAATAAGTATATGTATGAAACTTAATGATACGTGAATGTAATATAATGTAGAGTATGCATATATGAAATATAATGTATGCAAGTATATAATGTATTCAAATATGTATGTATACATCTATGTATGTATGTATAGGTGCATGAATGAATGCAAGTATGCATATGTGATATGTATGTAGGCATGTATGTAATGTATGTAAGTATATATGATATGTATGTATGCATGTATGTAATGTAAGTATGTATGTATGTATTTCTATAAACTGAGTTAACCTATAACCTTTTACACACATGCATTCATATTTCCTTTGACACCATGTATCCTATATCACATACACCTACCTATCACTAAATCTGAGAACATTAACACATATCCTTTCACATACATGTCACACACTCACTTACTCTTTTACTTCTCCTTCGCTCTCTCTATGTATATATATGTATGTGCCTATATATATAGCTTTCCTATATATATCTATGTATATGAATATGTGAATGTGAATAATATATATACATTATAAGACTAAGTTTGTGTGCCGTGTTAGCTTATGGCTTAGTTTTGTGCTTGGTTTAGCAAGTGACTTAGGCTATGAGTTAGTAGCTATCTTGGATACTTGATTTGCATATACTTAGTTTATTTAGACCTAGAATTGACTAACCTAGACTAGTTGACCATTGTTGACCCAATCCTAGCTAATTTGACCACAGTTGACTAGAGTTGACCTAATTTGACTTTATAGTTGACCAGAGTTGACCAAGAGTTGACTTTGACCTAGATTGACTTAGACTCATGTAGATTGCATTATAATTTCAATTACCATACAAATTAAACTCTTTAGAGCCTGTGTTGTTCTAACTAGGACTCTGTGACTCCAGTTGGCCATCTTTTCATATCAGTTGTTCAGGGTATCAGACGAGTACATTCTTTAATAGTTCTCTTATTTACTTGTCAATTACTGTACTTCAGTTCTAGTTAGTTTTATGTGATTCTTACAACACGTATGGATAATTTTGGATTCATATATGCGACACACATACCATGTTGTCTGGCCTCTATTACTGGAATTATTGTTGGTATCATCATGTCTAGCATCTATTACTGGAATCATTCTAGAATTATTGCTGGTATCATTATGTTTGGCTGGACTCATCTCGATTTTCGTGTCTTGTACTGGATCTACTTGTATTACGGAGCGGGGTAATTTTGAGTAAGACATGTAGACATACCCCAAATCTGGAATCTCCCTACTAGAATCTACTGGAAGCATAGCCATCTCTCACCTGATCAGTGGGTGATGTGCCTGATACCTACAGCCGTTTACATGTCGATCTCGGTATTTTAAAACATATTGTTAGAGTAAAGTCTGGACTCACCCTGGAATCTTTGATCACTGACTGGAATCATCTTATACTGGACTAATCTTGTACTGGAATCACCTGGTATCAGATTCATGTTGTCTGGATTTACTTGGGTTTTACACTTGTTTACATTTACTGTCTGGACTTTATATCATGTTACTCTAGTTCAGGTAGTTTCTATTTACAGTCTTCATTGCCATGATTCTTCTCTTGTTTTAGTTACCTTACTTTCCTTGTATCTTAACTGTTTCTCTATACCAACACCTGAATATAAACTACCATGTTCAGCAATAAAACTATCTATAACTACTTTATAGTTCTCTGTCATTTACTTGGGTTTTCTAGATGAATTGTACTCGTTCCTGTCTTGACTGGACCAGTTGAAAATATTGCAGGTAAACTGGAGATTCATAGCTAGCCTAGAGGACCACTAGAGCTTGGAGTAGATTACTTGTTTATGCTTTAGTTTCACTTTTAGAACTTGTTTGTAATAAGTGGAAATTGAGTTGTATTTGAGATTATTTGAGATGTTGTTTAGAAGTTTATTTAAGTTGCTTGAGTTTCATATAGTTGTTAGACTCATGTGTTATCTTATCATGCTTAGATTGTGATTGAGTATTATCGTATCTTATACTTGTCCTCCATTCGGAGTTGACATTGTGACAGGTATATTATATAATTGCGTGAGTTGTTGATTAGATAGTGACCTAGAACAGCATTTTACCGCCGACACTGCGGCGTAGGCTGGACATACCCACTTCTCGTGCCCCTACAATGGGTGCGGGTCGTGACATCTACATTTAAATCCATCAACGCTGTAAGTACTTCTAGACCTTTGCAGTTGATACATATGGATTTATTTGGTCCTAGTAGAGTTGCTAGTCTTGGCGGTAAGCTTTACGCATTTGTTATTGTTGATGATTTCTCTCGTTTTACTTGGGTTTACTTTTTACCAAACAAAAGTGATGCTACTTTTGAATTTTATTTATTTTGTGAAAAGGTACAAAACGAAAAAGACTTCATGATTACTCGTATCCGAAGTGATCATGGTGGCAAATTTGTAAATACTGATTCTAAAAAGTTTTGTGATGATAGTGGATAATACCATGAATTTTCATGTCCTAGAACTCCTCAACAGAATGATTTTGTGGAGCAGAAGAACCATACTCTAAACGAGATAGCTAGAGTCATGGTAAATCGACATAATCTTTCTAAATATTTTTGGGCAGAAGCTGTTAGTACAGCCTGTCATATTTTAAATAAGGTGTTAATTCGACCCATCTCGAAGAAAACACCTTATGAACTTTGGTTCGGAAGGATTCCAAACATTTCTTATTTTAAAGTTTTGGATGTCGTTGTTTTATCCTGAACACCAAGGACAACTTGAGAAAGTTCGACTCTAAAGCAGATGAAGGGATATTTCTCGGATATGCTGCTAAGAGTAAAGGATATATAATTTTCAATAAAAGATCTATGATTGTTGAAGAATCCATTAATGTTACTTTTGATGAGCTCAATAGTCACAGATCTAGCGGCAGTGATGATCAAAATGTACAAACAAGAACTGATAAGAGTCATATGGAAGATCTGACTCACAGATTTGAATTATTGAAGTTCTTACCAGATCTTCCAGAGACACTCATTATA